>JAJOOI010009172.1:0-48944 GCA_029582585.1 Solanum bukasovii | reverse complement strand
GATTTTCATCTATTGCATCTCCATTAACGGCCTTAACTCAAAAGAAGTCCAAGTTCGAATGGTCGGAATCTTGTGAAAAGAGCTTCCAATTGTTGAAAGATAAGCTCACCTCCGCTCCGGTTTTGACCTTACCAGAGGGCACCGAAGGGTTTGTAGTATATTGTGACGCTTCCCGAGTGGGTTTGGGTTGTGTCCTCATGCAGCATGGTAAGGTTATAGCTTATGCCTCGAGACAACTCAAGGTGCATGAGAAGAATTGTCCAACTCATGACCTTGAGATAGCGGCCATAGTCTTTGTTTTAAAGATTTGGAGACACTATCTTTATGAGGTACATGTGGATGTGTTTACCGATCAAAAGAGTCTTCAATATGTTTTTAGCCAAAAAGAATTGAATCTCCGACAAAGGAGGTGGTTGGAACTCTTAAAAGATTATGATATGAGTGTCCATTACCACCCCAGAAAAGCAAATGTGATTGCGGATACTTTGAGTCGTGTATCTATGGGTAGTGTGTCACATGTGGAAGAAGAGAAAAGGGTGTTACCCCGTGATGTACATAGGCTAGCCCGGTTGGGTGTTCGACTTGAAGATTCCCCAAAAGGAGGTGTCATGGTCCGTCATAATTCCGAGTCATCGGTTGTTGTTGATGTGAAAGCTAAGCAACATCTTGACCCTATTTTGATGGAACTAAAAGAGTCGGTTCTTAACAAAGCAATAGAAACTTTCTCTCTAGGAGAAGATGGGGTGCTTAGGCACCAAGGGAGATTATGTGTGCCAGATGTGGATGGCCTAAGAGAGCCAATCTTAGAGGAGGTCTGTGGGTCCCGATACTCCATCCATCCGGGAGCCACCAAAATGTATCGTGACTTACGTGGATTTATTGGTGGAATGGAGAAAAGAGACATAGCAAATTTTGTGGCTAGGTGCTCAAATTGCCAACAAGTCAACGCCGAGCACCAAGGACCGGGAGGTCTAACTCAAGATATTGATACCCCACTTGGAAGTGGGAAGAGGTCAATATGGACTTAGTGGTAGGCTTACCTCGAACCCGTAGGCAACATGACTCCATTTGGGTCATTGTGGATAGATTGACTAAATCAGCCCATTTCCTTCCCGTCAAGGTTTCTTATTCGGCGGAAGATTATGCTAAGTTGTACATTAAGGAGATTGTGAAATTGCATGGGGCCCCGTTGTCGATTATTTTGGATAGAGTTGCCCAATTTACTTCCCATTTTTGGAGGTCTTTCCAAAGTGGGCTTGGTACTCAAGTGAAACTTAGTACCGTATTTCACCCTCAAACGGATGGTCAAGCGGAACACACCATCCAAACCATAGAGGACATGTTGATGGCGTGTGTCATTGACTTCAAAGGTAATTGGGATGACCACCTACCTTTGATAGAATGTTCCTACAACAATAGCTACCACTCGAGTATTGCTATGGCACCCTTTGAAGCACTTTATGGTAGAAGGTGTCAATCTTCGGTTGGGTGACGTAGGTGAATTTGCTCTTCTTGGTCCCGAGGTAGTCTATGAGGCTACGGAAAAAGTTCGACTTATAAGGGAAAGGTTGAAAACGGCTCATAGTCAGCAAAAGTCTTATGCCGATAATAGAAAAAGGTATCTTGAATTTGAAGTAGGTGATTGGGTCTACTTGAAGATCTCACCCATGAAAGGGGTGATGAGGTTTGGTAAGAAGGGAAATCTTAGCCCCTGGTATGTTGGGCCTTATGAGATCTTGAAGCGTGTCGGAAAGGTTGCTTATGAGTTGAAATTGCCCATCGAATTGGCCTTGGTTCACCCGGTGTTCCATATTTCTCTGTTAAAGAAGTGTATAGGTGACCCGGTGTCCATTCTCCCTCTAGAAGGTTTAGGGGTAAATAAGAACCTTTCTTATGAAGAGGTTCCGATCGAAATCTTAGATCGTGACGTTAAGAAGTTGAGAAATAAAGAGGTGGCCTCCGTAAAAGTCCTATGGAGAAACCACCTAGTTAAGGGTGCAACATGGGAGGCCGAGGCCGACATGAAGTCCCACTACCCTCATCGTTTTCCTCCTACTCCCAGCCAAAGTTGAGGTTAGTAGTCTCTCTTAATTAGGTATAAATTGAAAATCATGTGTGTTGATGATTATGACATGATTTCCTTGTATGTGCATATTTTTGTTAAAATTCATGCTTAAGTTGTATTTCGAATTTCCATGAATTTTGTTTCTCATGGTTGAAATTGCACCCATATATGTTGTGTGATGTTTTCTTCATGAGAGTTGTAATGAGCATGCTTGATGTTGTCTTGTTAAAGAAATGTCTTGTTGATTGCTTAATATATATGTTGATACTCATTGGATATGGAGAAGGTAGTTCCTCCTATGCTATGTGAAGTAAAGAGTTTTGAGCATAGTGATTTTGCTGATTAAATTCCTATATGATATGATGATATGATGTTGTTGATGTGCCTGGTTGTTGTGCTGCAAGTTTGAGTCATTGTCTCCCTAGCAAAAAGTCCAAGTGACATTCGGGGACGAATGTTCCTAAGGGGGGGATATTGTAACACCCCGGAAATTCTATGACTTAAGTTAGAGCCTCACCATGTAAATAATGACTTAAAAATATTTAAAATGATGTTTCTAAACCTAAATTAATGCAATTGACTTGGTTTGGAAGAGTAAAAGTCTAAACGTCAAGAAACGACCATGACGTCCAAAAACTAGAGAAGAATGTGTTCTAGTGTGTCCTTAGGTTTTGGGCAGGTTTGGGAGTGTCCTATGATGGTATAATCTTGTAAAAATTGATTATACAATCAAGCTATATTTAAATATGCAATCAATACAGCCATCAATCAATAATCCGACTATAATACCTCTTTATCAAGCAAGAATAGAGAACTAAGATAGAATTGCATTTATCAAGCAAGAATAGAGACCTAAGATAGAATTGCATTTGCAACTACATTTCCTCAATTAAAGCATGAACAATTGATTGACCCCACTTCAAAACAATAATAAAATTAGTAACTAACAACACCTATTAGCTAATTAATGCATTCAACTACATAATCACACCCCCAAGGAAAGGGGTTTTAGCCAGAGCATAGCGAAAAATAAGAAATTATTACCAACAAAGTTTTCCATCTTATTTTCTAACGATCTGCAATTCCCAAATACTAGATTTTAAGCTAAAATTCTCACAATCTCTAAATCTCTTCTCAAAACTGTAAATACAGTGTTGTAGAATTTAAAAACTCAGAAATCCAGAAGTAAGCAATGTGGGAACTCCCTCTCTTCTTTTAAATAATGCATTTATACGTTCCCAGAATTTTAGCACGCAGTCAACTCGGCGAAGTAAGTCTGGTTTGCCGACCAGTTCGGCTATGTGCCAAGTTGATCATTTTCTCAACTTGTTGGAGTGTCTTTTTCATCAAATCTTTTCGTAACTTTCGGCGAGCCTGATCACCATCGTCGATCTCTTCGGCATGTTTCGAATCGCTTATGTTCTTACCAAGTTAGGTTTGTCCATGGCTAGCATGCTGGAAATTTAGGCGAGCTGAAGGTCCACTCGATGACTCACCGAGTGGCTTTGGCGAGTACCAACTTTGCTTTCCTTTAAAAAAAATTTAGCTTTTTAGCTCCTATTTGCCTCGTAATGTCCTTGCCTTACTCTTTAGCCTTTATTTCTGCATATCAATATTTTAACATTACTTATGAGAATAAAATAGGCATTGAGGATACTAAATACTTGAACAATAAGCCCTAAATGAGTCAAAATCCCCAACTCATCATGGCTATGAGATTTGATGTTGGTCAAAAAATCCTTTCTGATTCCTTTCATGTCTTTACTCACATTGTTGATTGTATTCTGGCTAAGAGAGTTTATAGAAATCACCATACTTTGGTTTCTCATAGAGTCACTCATGTTGATCTTGTAGATCTTGATATGTTAGATTTTGAAGTTCTTCTTAGGATAGATTGGCTTCATGCATGTTATGCTTCCATATATTATAGGACCTGATTGGTCACATTCAAGGTTCTAAACAAACCTATCATGTCATGGGAAGGTGGAAATTATGCTTTTAAGGTCACTTCATATTTTGCCTAAAATCTAGGAAAATTCTCATGGTTGCATTTATCATCTTAATCGGATAAGGGATACAAATGTTGAAACCCCTACTCTTAATTCAACTCTCAAATGTGAATCAGATTCCAAGTGTTATATGACGATCTTCCTAATATTCCTCCTGAAAGGGAAATATACTTTGGTACATAGCCTATCTCTATTCGTCCTTATCATATTACCCCAACAAAACTTAATGAGCTAAAGGATCAATCAAAATATTTGTTAGATAAGGATTTTATTAGACCAAATATTTCACCATGGGGTGCTCTAGTGTTGTTTATTCAAAAGAGAGATGTTCTCTCCAAATGTGCATTGACTATCGCTAGTTGAATAAGGTTACTATGAAGAATAAGTATCATATTCCAAGGATAGATGATTTATTTGATCAACTCTAGGGAGCAAATTACTTTTCTAAGGTCGACCTTTGGTGGGGTTATCACCAATTGAGGGTGAAAGAGAGTGTTATTCTGAATATGGTGTTTCAAATTTGATATGGTCATTATGAGTTTTTGGTGATGCCTTTTGGTTTGACTAATGCCCTGGCTCCATTTATGGATTGGATGAATATGGTCTTTAAATAATATCTTGGTATGTTTATGATTGTGTTTATTGATGATATTTTAATTTACTCACGAACGAGGATGAGCACGCTGAGCATTTGAGAATTGTTTTTCATATTCTTAAGTATCGTGAGCTATATGCTATGTTTAACAAATGTGAGTTTTTATATAGGTCCATTTCTTTCCTTGGACATATTGTCTTAGGTGAAGGTATCCAAGTCGATCCTAAGAAAACTAAGGTGGTAAGAATTGGCCTAGATCTTTGTCTGATTCTGATATAAATAGTTTTTTGGGTTTGGCCGATTACAATAGAAGGTTTGTGGAAGGATTTTTATCTATTGATTCACCTTTGACGATCTTGACTCAAACGAAAGTGAAAATCCTATGGTTGGAAGCTTGTGAGAAGGGTTTCCAAGAGTTAAATGATAGACTCACTTCGGCCCTTATTTTGACATTACCGGAAGATCAGATAGTTATTTTTGTTTGTTGTAATGCTTCACAGATTGATCTTGGTTGTGGTTTGATGCAACATGGGAAAGCCATTACTTATGCTTCAAGACAGTTGAAAGTGCATGAGAAAAATTATTCGACCTATGATTTGGATTTAGTGGTGATGGTGTTTTCTCTAAAGATTTGGAGGCATTACATATATGATGTTCATGTAGATGTGTTTACTGACTACAAAAGTTTGAAATATGTGGTCACTCAAAAGTATTTGAATCTTTCCCAAAGGAGATGGCTTGAGTTGTTGAAGGATTACGACGTGTGTCTTATATCACCCCAAAAAGGTGAATGTGGTGGTGGATGCTCTTTGTCGATTATCGATGGGGAGTGGTGTGCATGTTGAGGATGATAAGAAGGAATTAGTTCATGATGTTCCTAGATAGGCCTGATTGGGTGTTCACTTGGTTGATATAAATGAAGGTGGTATAGTTGTTCATAATAGTTCTGAATCATATTTTGTACCAGATGTGAAAGCTAAGCAAGATCTTGATCTGGTGCTAGTTGAATTAATTAAGTTGATTTCCAAAAATATTATTGAGGCTTTCTCCCAAGGGAGAGGTGTCCTTCGATATCAAGGTTGGCTATGTGTTCCAAATGTCAATGAGTTGAGAAATTAGATTCTGACATAAGCTTATAGTTCTCAATATTCTATTCACCCAGGAACTACCAATATGTACCATGATTTGTGGGAATTATATTGGTGGAATGGGATGAAGAAAGAAATTGTAAATTTTTTGGCTAAATGTCTGAATTGTCAACAAGTGAAAGTTGAGAAACAGAAATTTCGTGGTTTGGCTCAAGACATTAGTATTCCTACATGCAAGTGGGAAGATATGAATGTGGACTTCATTACGGGTTTATCCCGCGCCCATTGATAGTTTAATTCAATTGGGGTTATTGTGGACCGAATGACAAAACTGGCCCACTTACTTCCCCTTAAGACGTCATTCTCATCAGAAGATTATGCCAAGCTTTATATTTAGGAATTTGTAAGGTTGCATGGGGTTCCCTTCTCAATTATCTCTGATTGCATGGGGTGCTTCACATAGATGAATTACATCCATGTATTTTGAAGAAGTGAATTTCTTATCGAACCAAGCAGGGGGTTCCCGTCCGAGCTATCCAAGATTGGGTGGAAATCAAGGTTGGAATAGAGAGTGTGATGATGGTTGGAGAGATCAAGAGCGTGAATGGTGTTACTGTGGCACGAACTGGAGAGATAGAGATAGGAACACAAATCGTTAAGTGCCTCCTCACTAACGTCAAAAGATGAAAGAACCAAGTGTTGATCCTGGAAATTTCCAAACCGAGGATATGTTTGCTCGTATTTTGAACAAAGTGGAAGGACCGTACAAGTGCTAAAAGAAATGAAAGACGACGTCTCTTCCCTTAACAAAGCAGTCACATCACACTTGATATCCATTAAGTAGTTGGAAACACAGATGGGTCAAATCTTGGCTCATTTAAATCCAAGGCAAAAAGGAGGGCTCCTAAGTGATACTTTGGTGAACCCGAAAAATGAGACATGATCCCATGGCCACGTCGGGCCACGATGTTAAATAAGGCGCTTCTTGGGAGGCAACCCAAGTTTTACTTTTTAGCATTTGAATAACGTTTGTTGGATGTGGAGGTTGAAAATTTGAAGTTCGGGAGAAATAGGCTAATGGGCGAGCTGATAACCTACTCAGCGTACTGCCGAGTGGTTCGGCGAGCCTGATGTTGATTGCACTTTTTGACCAACCAAATGGTTGAAGTTCTGGGAATTTTGGCGGACATAAATCAATTTGGCGCGTCGCCGAGTGGATCAGCAACATTAATGAATCTTACTGACTGAGGCGCGAACTGAAGGGTCAAAAGTTTTAAACCGTTTTAAATTCAAAACCTCTCCATATTTTGAACTTTTCAACTCTTCCACTTTCTCAACTTCATATTAGATCTTAGTTTTTACTGAATTTTTGTGTGGGTGTCGTTGTGTGATTGGAGTTCTTTGCCTTGCTCGTTTTTGCTTTTGCCATCATCGCTTCCTTGTCTACTTCTAAGGTTGGTTTCCTAAATTAGCCTTAATTTCATGTCGTACTCTGAGCATGTTTGTGTGTTTGATGGATTTATTGTGTATTTTTGTGCGTTTAATCGATAGTTAAATAATGTTAGGTAATCAAGCATGTTAGATTTTGTGTTTGGACTAATTGATTTTAAGTTTTGGGTTTAAATTGTTTGAATTGCGAGTTTTCATGTTAGGCTTGGTGTGGGTGAATTCTGAGTAACTTAAATTTGCCCATTGATGGATCGGGTAACATCGTTCTCAAGGGGAAAAGGCGTTGTTTGGTCGAATCCAGGTAAATTGAGGGAAGTCTAAGTACCTCGGGGTTTGTAATGGTATGGGATAGTCTTAAATTGCATATAATAGGGCTAAAATTTTGGGTATCGTAGGTTGCGCATTGAAAATTGGGGGTTGGGGTATAAATCTGGCATGATGGGCCATTTGGCGAGTTTAGTCAAGCTCACCGAATGACTCGGTGGTTCACCGACTAACCCCTTTCAGCGCCTTTTGGACCTGAAAATTTGATGCTTGTTTATGTAACTTTCGGCGATACGTATATGCTCACCAATTTGACTCGGCGACTCACCGAATGACTGTGATGTCACCCTTTTCAAGCTTAGTTTTTCGAAATTAATCTGTAAAATTAGGTGAGCTACTTTTGTTTCACCGATTAGATTCGGTGTCTCACCGAATGACCTTTTACCTCACCATTTTGTGCTGAAATTCTGATATTTTGTTCTGTGATTTTCAGCGAGCTCTTTAAGTCTCGCCGAATGAACTCGGCGTGTCGCCGAACTAATCGGTGAGTTTTCCTGCATTTTTTACTTTTGTTATATTACTAACCATTTGCAACCGCATTCCTTTCGTTTGCTTGTTTTAACAGATTTGGCCAGACCAAGAGTCCCAGCCAAGGGTCCTCAACCTTGCAAAACGGCGAAAGCGGTGGTGATTGTTGCGGAGGTGACACCTCCACCATCTACTAGACCTAGACCCACTATAGCTAGTGGTCGGAGTAAAGGCAAACAACCAATGAAGCCGAGTTAAATGAGTGCCAGCTCCGATAGTATGGGTGTCTACTCTACCCATCTCACTACATCTAAGTCGGAAAGAGGACAAAATATGGGTTCCACATCTCCAGTCTATGAGTCCAAACCAGCTGACTATCAAACTCTAAAGCGCAGACATGCAAAGTTGCGCTCCAAAGCACTGCATTATCCGGCAAGGCTCCCGAAACCTACAGCACCAGCACCAGAGCAGGCACCACAACTGTCTCCGGCCCAAGAACCTCTACCACACTCAATGAACAGGTTGAAGGCTGCCAGTATGCGTACAATTCTTGAGGAGAAGAGGTTGTCCACTGATGGGGTTCCACAAATTTGAGTAGTTCACTAATCCCCGGAGTCCATACGTGCCTATATGGGTCAGAGAATTTTATGAGAGTTATGCACGTTTAATCCCAAAATGGAATAAGAAGGCTAGATCAGCGGCACCTCAAGAATTTGTTGAGGTGCGTGACAAGAGAGTCAAGTGTAGTGAAACAAACATCAATGAATTGCTAGTTTGCACAGTCCAGTTGATGCACACCTTGAACACGATTCTCAAGACCAAGTTGTTAGACGACTTGAAGAAGTGGTTGGCCCTATTACTGTCTGATGTGTCTCCTCCTTGGATAGAGGCGGGTCCCTATTGAGAAGAGCGACATTCATGTCGCTGCTCGGTATTAGTTCGGGTTCATCAGCAGCACCCTGATGCCGTCTCAAAATGAGTCCATACACTGGCACCCGAAGGCTGCACTTTTGAGGTGCATTATTGATCGGGAGAGGCTTAATTTGGGGTTGAGTATTGCATTAGAGATGGCCATGAGGGCCAAACAGAGTCAGACCTCATTATCCTTCCTTGTCCTAATCAGTGATTTATGTCACCAAGCTGGAGTGTCGTTCGTGGCCAAGACTAATGTGGAGGTTACTCCCATCTCTATTACTGACATCTAGAGAATTGAGGCAGAGTATATGAAGGATGAGTCCGAGCGGAGGAAAGCTGCATCGGTGGATACATCTTTAGTTGTCGATGTAGAAACTATGGAGACTGATACTACTCCTCATGCTCCAGCCAATGAGCCAATAGGTATGTGTAACTCATTTTTCCATCCTACTTCTGATGCTGCTACCTCCCGATCCCCATTGACTCTGACCATGATATATAAAATAGGCCACCTAGCCCATACGGCCGATGTGCATGCTTCAAGAGTTGAGGTAGTTATCCCTCCATGATTAAGCGAGTTATTGAGGTTGTACTTTCTCCCATTTGGGATGATTTACAGGGACAGCGCGAGCTGATTATGCCCCATGGCCAAGCTTTGGATGCATTAACTGTGAGGGTGGAGGCATGTGAGTGGAGTGATTGCCAGGCCACTGATTTGAGAACCTTGCGGGCTGATATTGTGAGACTCCGATGTGATAGGATGACCTGAAGTCCACAGACATTTCTATGTTATGGGGAAATATGGACATTCCCAAGCGTTCTAGTTCAGAGATGCCAGTTATTTCTGAGATCCCTCCGACCTCTATAATCGGAGATGCTGCTATAGTTGATGATAGTGATAAGACTGATGCCCTAAAAATTGATGAGGAGGACCTCATAGATCATGAGAAGGCGGTGTTCGATGACCTAGAGGACCTGAAGGGTGATTTGGTCTAGGCAGCTAAGGAAGCCTCTTTTCGAGACACATCGATGATTAGGCCTAGTAGAGCACAACCCACAATTGGAGGAGAGCCGAGCAGTGATTCCCAGATTGAGATCACCCCAGATACGCAGCATGACAGGGGGATCTTGACTCTCTTCCTGTTTTTATCTACTTTTGAGACATGCAGTTTTTCCTTCACAATGAGGACATGGTTTCATATTTTTGTGGGGTGACGGTATCTTGATACCTATCCTCTTTGTTGTATTTATTTTGTTTTCTTTTATTACGTTGATTGTTGGATGTTTAGTTGTTTTTATTGATTCTATAAGTGTTTGGATATGAATTGTCTTCTTGTGTTTTTTAATGGGTATGATGGTGGATAAATGTTGTTGATGTTCTCTTGCACATTAGAGTTTCAGTTGCGATCAATAGCGATGACTTGAATAGTGATATTGATTGAAAATTATGTTTGTGCAAGTCAAATATGGAAAATTTGAGTTGCATAAGTCATGTGTGAACTCTTAGCATTTCATTGTGACTAGTCGATTGTCAAAGTGAGTCTTGTAATGATCGTTGCACGCGAGCTTAACTTGTAGAGTCATGTTCGATAATTGTGTTGAATGCCTTGTGTGGTTAGGTTTTCTTGAAATATGTGCTTGGTGATACCTAGAACTTGCCTCGTTGGTTCAATTGACTAGCATTGGTGAATGAAAGAAATGATCTTAGGCACAAATTTTTGAGAGTGAACCAAATTGTTATTATACCTCTTTGTGACCACCTTGTGAGAGTGTGAACATAGCTTGGCACCATTTGAGCCTAACATTTTCTTTGGATAAAACATGAACACATTTGGACCTTTTCTCCCCACCTAAAACCTTCATGAAGCATTGATCTATTTGAATAGCCAACTTACGCCAAAAGTCAAAGTTGGGGGTGTGGTAAAAATGAGGAAAGAAATTGAGCAAGAAGTTTGTGAAATTCACCTTTGAAGACTTGTGTTGAAAAAGAGGAAAAAGATGGAACCTGTCACGACCCAGGAATACCCCCTAGATGTAACAAGGCACATAGAACCCCGAAAGGTACCATGTAAGCCACTTAGCATATCATAACATAAATAATTAGAACATCAAGAAAAAAAACACATTTCAAGTCCAAAAGTTTCATAAAAGAAAGAGGAAGTCTAGACTTATCTCAATTTTAGCCATATATTACAATAGTCAAAATGAAAAGGGCAATACCCCATACAACAAAGTTCGAAAAGGAATTACAAGGAAAGAAACTACTGAGTGAAAACATTCATCCTCGAATCATGAGGACTCACCAACAAGCTAGGAGAAATGATCAAATCCAAGTTTTAGCCATAATGATGATCAACTCGAGAACCGGACCCTACACTTGGAGAAATTATAGGAAAATATGGGTTAGTACAAAAATGCACTAAGCATGATAGCCATGCATAAAAACATTGAAAACATGCTAAAAGGGGCATTTCATTTGAATGCAACCACGGACCGTAGGTACCCACCGTGGGTTGGCAATTCAGCTACTGCCCAGATATTTTTTGGTTTTTTGTTTTGATTTGTTTCTTGTTCTAAAATTCTTCCAAGTGTTTTATTAGCTTATTTTAGTACTAACTAAGCTTCTACAGGTACTATGGCCCCCAAGAAAGCTCTGCTCCAGTCATTAAGGGGCTTCTACACAAGTTCCTGTGACTGTACTTCTCGCTCCACTAGAGACTAAGACAGAGTCTTCCCTTACGGCACCGGTTGATGATACGGTGTTGAGTGCTCTATTCAGTTATGGTATGCCACCGCCAGATTCTTCCCATACTGTAAAGAAGCTCCCTCGCTCCGATCGTACTTCTGATGACAGTGAGGCTGAGAGAGAAAAGAAGAGGGAGTGCCAGCAGATTGAAGTGGCTTGGAGGGCATCCATAGTTGATAAGGAGTTTACACAGAAGAGGGCTAGGTAGGTAGGTGTTGTCCCATCTAGCAGTGTGAGCACTACTAATGGTGCAGTGAGAGTTAATGATAGCACTACTGAGGGTGCTGAGATGGTTGATGGGAGCGCTATTGATGTCGTTCCACATCTTGATCCAGCAAACTCTGGGAAACCAGACCCACCCGCTGCTTGAGTGGTCTTCGACACATATGCGCCACAGGTTTGCTTCACCCGATCCTTTACTTTTTATTTTTTGTGCATTAGGGACAATCGCACTTTATTTTGTTGGGGGTGGGGTAAATGGAGTGTCAGTGATAGGGTGAAGTCTGAGTAACCCAACTCATAATCCTCTCTTGGGGTTTTCTTGCCTGTGTTCTTTTCCCCCAAGAGACTGTTTAATTTCTATTGAACTGGCATGTTTAGGAATGTATGTGTAGGAGTAAGTAGAAAAATTAAAGCATGATGGCATGAAAAGCATGAGAAAAATGATCTATGTCCAAAAATGTTGAATTGTTCTAGATCTATAGTCTTGATGAGTTAAATGTGTTGGATATCAATTTGACATGATAAAAACTGATGTGACCTCATGAATTAAGTTAACTTGAACTAGGTAATCTGATAATGAAACAATGTGCCAAGAGTGTGTGAGAAAAGTTGAATGTTTAGACAGTTTGTGCCAATCTAGAACTTGTCATGTTGGTCCAACTAAGATGATCTAGGCTAGAAGTTGGGATGATCATAGGCCCTTGTTCAAATTAGTCCACTTAAGCCTAAAATGATCCAACTAAATGAAATCATTGTTTCCTTTGATCCAATTATTTGAGCCTAAAATAGACCATTTATTTTGATTCACCTAACTCACCTTCCCTAAAATAAGTGTTTTGGCCCAGGTCCCTCCTTGGACATGTGCAGCTTGACTTAGACCAAAAGCCTAAGTTGAGAGTGGATAATGCAAAAAGTTACCTCAATCTTGGCCCTGGTCTGACATCGGATATTGTGAACCTCAACTAATGTAAAATCTATATGTTGAGGGTGGCTATGAAAGAGGAAACCGAAAGAAAAAAGGGTATGAAAAGAGTTTTGTGTTGAAAAGAGAAAAAGAAAAGAGAGAAGAGGATGTGACTTTGTGCAAAAGAAGCAAAAAGAGGATAAATAAAAGTGCTGGAAAAAAAATAAAGCAAAATAAAGTGAAAGAAAAAGAAGAAAGTGAAAAATAAGAGCCACAAAGTCAAAAGTCACATCCATGTTGAAAAGAGTCAAGGGAAAGAAAGTAAAACGAAAGGATGTCAAAAATAGGGTGAGAAAAGAGATAAAAAGCCAATGTAATGTCAAGGAGGGAAGAAAGTCACTAAAAAGTACCCAAATGTACCACACCAGACCCTAAGCCTACGTTACAAGCTAAGAAAGTCCTATAGTGATCCTAGCAACTAGTTTGGAGAGTCTAAGCAGTGAAAATAAGGGCAAGCCTATGGTATTGAGCACTAACTGTACTTGAAGTCACTTCTGAGCGTGAGTGCTGCATGAATCCTAAAAACTCAAAATTCATATCTTCTGTGTGAAAAGGATTTCGTTTGAAGTGAGGGCACTAGTTACATTGTCGGAAAATTGGTACCTTGGTGATTGTGAAAAGTGTATGTTGTGGTGTATATTGGTCGATCTCTGTCATATCTTGATCCGCATGAGTTAGCTTGTTGAGTCTAAGAGAAAATATTTGCACTAAGAAAATGGAGTGGAATGAAATGGCCATGTGATTGCTTGAGTTTGTATGTATGCTTCTACACAAGTGTCGTGTAGAGTATTAGGGGTCGTTTGGTAGAGTGTATAAGAATAATGCAAAATAGTGTATTAGTAATGCTTGCATTTGTAACACTTGTATTAGTTATGCTTTCATTAGTTATGATAAGATTTTTTTATGCAATGTTTGGTTTGGTATACCAAAAATATTATGCAATACATAGTTTTTTAGAAAAAATATTTGTTTACAAAAATACCCTCAACAAATATAATGGAAAGGATGTAAAAAAGGTTTTTGAGGGCAATTGTGTCTTTAATAATGTTAATGCATGCATTAGAACCCATTGCATTACTAATGCATAGAAATAGATGGTATTAGTAATACATTCTTCAATACACAATAGAGTGTATTACTAATACAAGCATTAGTTATGCATAGGTTAGAAAAGTGTACCAAACAAGGTACTAATAATACATCAAGCTAATGCAAGCATTATTTTCTTCAATACACACTACCAAATGACCCCATAGTGTGTTGCTTGAGGACAAACAACATGTTTAAGTTGAGGGTGTTGATATACAAAGAGTTTACGATATTTTTAATACATTTCACTTAAGAGTTGTGTGTGTCTAGGGCCATTTTGTATTAGAAATAATATGTTTTATATCATGTTTGCAGGAAATAAGCTTGGACGCGATTGAGTGAGATGATAGTTGAAAAATCTGCATAAGAAGCCACCCACGAAGATGACGGTCCGTCGATGGTGGGTGTAGATGGGAACATCAGGGAAGTCTGACAAAGTGTGGAACCACGAATCAACCAACGGACCGTAGGTCGACCTACAGGCCGTCCTGCACGTCCGTAGAAGGTTTTCAGAGAGTTGAAGTTCTAGTACTTGATGAAAATCCTAAGTGTGGAGCCACAGAAGAGGACCAACCTACAGTCTGTGTTGCACGTCCATCAGTGATGAACTGGGAGTTGAAGGTTCTAGGCCTTGAAGAAAAAGTCTTAAGTGTTGACCAAAGCTGCGTCCAAAAAAAATATTTCCTTATTTTGTTTCCTTTTTGTTTAGGACATGTTTTTCTACAAATAGGGTATGTAAACCTCGTTTTTGGGGGTTAGGCACTATTGTTTACTTTTAGTTCTTGATATTTTCTTGGGAATTAACTTGCAAACTTTGGCAATTTGATTTTCAAATTTCGGTTTATAAGATTTTTGCTTTGAAATTCAATTGAAGATTATGGGTTTCTTCTACTCTAAACCTAAGTTCATGAATTCTTCTTAATTAAATATGAATTGTGTTATTTCAAGCATGAGTAACTAAATCCACAACTAGGGTTGTGGGAATCATAAGCAATTAACAACGTATGAATAATAATTAAGTAATTCTTGAATAGTGTTTATGCATGTATTGGTAATTCTTTCGCTTAGAAGTCTTTTTAATGATGGGCAACATTAGAACTCGCCTTGTTACTACTTGCCAGATCAAGGAGGTAGTTAATAAGAAAAGAATTATCAACAGAGATTTAGTGTGATACTATCTAATAGTCTAATGCCAATTGGTGCGAGGGTGAAAACTAAGCCATACATTGATGTGATGTCTAATCTGAGGTAAAGGTAAGGGTCAGTAAAGTATACACACGTAGCAGAACCAAGGTGCGGAGTGAAATTCACTATTTGGAGGACCAATCACTTAGGGATATCTACCTTACCAACTTTGCATGTAAAACACTAGGAAAAGATTACTATTATTAGGAATTGCCACGTTAAAAGCTTATGGAGAACACATACACCCTAGTTTCTCTCTCTCATTGATAACAACAAAGTTTAAATCTTGCTCACTTATTACTTAAATAACAATCAAGTATTTGTTTCACAAATCTTCCCCCCCCCTTTACTTACTTGTCTCAGAAATAAGTTGACTAAATGAACATAATGGTGAGTTATGTTTAAGTCTAAACCATATTTCTCGTGGGATCGACCCCAACCTACAAGTTGGGTTCTTTACTTGATAGCGTTCGCTAATACTTCTTTAGGGAGGTGGAATTTGAGCATAGCAAAAGTTTATATTTACATCTTCCCACTTCCAAGTGGGAATACTTATATCTTGGGAAAAGCCTCCTGACCTTTAGTGCTCAACCTTAACTTGTGGACAATTAGGACATTTGGCAACAAATCCCGCAATATCCTTTTTCATACCATTCCACCAATAGACTTCCCTTAGATCACGGTACATCTTAGTGGCTCTCGTATGAATAGAATACCGAGAACTATGAGCTTCCTCTAAAAATATTTCCCTCAATGCATCAACATCCGGAACACATAACCGACCTTGGTACCTAAGCACCCCATCTCCCCTTTGGGAGAAAGCCTCAACGGACTTCTTGAGTACCGACTCTTTCAACTCAACTAATATAGGATCAAGGCCTTGTTTAGACTTCACATCCATCACAAAGGACGATTCGGACCCATTATGGACCATGACACTACCCTTGGTGGAATCCACTAGTTGAACACCTAGACGAGCCAACCTATGCACATCATGGACCAATTCTTTCTTTTCATCCTCTACATGAGCCACACTACCAATAGACAATCTACTAAGTGCATCCACTACCACATTAGCTTTGCTGGGGTGGTAAAACACACTCATGTCACAATCCTTCAAGAGTTCTAACCACCTTTTTTGTCGGAGATTCAAGTCCTTTTGACTAAACACATATTGAAGACTCTTGTGATCGGTGAAAACATCAACATGGACCCATACAAATAATGCCTCCATATTTTTAAGGCAAACACAACTGCCGCTAATTCAAGATCATGGTCGGATAATTCTTCTCATGGATTTTAAGTTGCCTTGAAGAATAGGAAATCACTTTACCATTGTGCATGAGGACACATCCCAATCCCACTCTAGAGGCATCACAGTATACTACGAAACCATATGTACCCTCTAGTAAGGTCAACACCGGAGCGGAAGTAAGTCTATCTTTCAACTCTTGCTAACTTTTCATACAAGCTTCCGACCACACAAACTTAGCTTTCTTTTAAGTCAAAGTCATCAACGGAGAAGCAATGGAGGAAAACCCCTCAACAAACCTCCTATAGTAACCGGCCAAACGCAAAAAGCTTCTAATGTCAAAAGGATTTAGAGGTCTAGGCCAACTCTTGACCGCATCCGTCTTCTCAAGATCTACCTCAATACCCTTGCTTGACACAATATGACCAAATAATGCTACGGACCTTAACCAAAATTCACACTTGCTAAAGTTTGCAAAAAGTTGTTGGTCCTTAAGAAGTTGCAATACAATTCTCAAATGGTCCACATGTTCATTCTCACTCCTTGAGTAGATCAAAATATCATTGATAAACACAATCACAAACATGTCTAGGTATTGCCCAAATACTCTATTCATTAAGTCCATAAACGCCGCCGAAGCATCAGTCAACCCAAACGACATTACCACAAACTCATAGTGACAATATCGGGTTCAAAAAGCCGTCTTGGGAATATCAACCCCTCTCACCCTCAATTGGTGATAACCCGAACGAAGATCAATTTTAGAGAAATAGCTAACCCCTTGAAGTTGGTCAAACAAGTCATCTATCCTTGGGAGAGGATACTTATTCTTGATGGTCACTTTATTCAATTGACGATAATCGATGCACATTCTAAGAGACTCATCCTTGTTTCTAACAAACAACACGTGAGCACCCTATGGAGAGATACTCAGTAGGATAAAACCCGTATTGATGCTTATTGTGACCAACGACACTATCCTACGATATGAGTGTGTATGATCGTCGATAATATAGAAACCCAATCGAGGGTTGGGGTCGTGTCCCAAGGGAGCGGTTTTTGAGAATTAATAACCAATTAGAATTTCATTCAAGTTAGTCGTAGTTAAAGACGTTTGCGATAAAAGACATAGTAAATTAAAGAAGGTGACACGAAAGTGTCAAATGTCAAATGGGAGTTTTGTAACAAGTGCTAAAACATCAAAATAAACAAGAAAATCAAGTATGGGGAAAGGTTCTTGGGATGTGACCGCAATACAAGTTGAGATAAATTGTTGGGTACATTCTTTCAATAGGAAATTTGCAAGATAATAGTGACTAGGCTAAGCTTTAAATGGAAACAAGTTCCCTCTGGGCAACTTACCCCGTTTCAAATGTGTTCCTCTCGGACACACATTTGCCGCATGAAGACCAGCCTACGTCTTACCCCACTCACTCTCTCGAGCTAAGTGTTAGGATATGGGACTAGGGCTCACCCTCTCGGGCTGAACCTCATGTCGACCCACTCCATAGGCCATCAGTCTAGTGGTTATGGTTTCACGACCTCCCTCTCGGGCAAGCCAAAAACACATGGGTGGCTTTGTATTTGCAACTACAAACCCTTTAGATTAAACCACAACCACTAGGTGAAATCACCATTTACATACATCTAACCTATCAGCAAGCAAGACCCAACAAGAATATCAACCCATATTTGCTAAATCACACCCCAAGAATGGGGATTTTTAGCCACACATCAAGAAATAAGAAATTATACCTAATATGATAATGAAATCAACTGGGTATAAGAGATTAAACCTTGAATTAAGCAAAGGGAAGTGAATAGAGAAGACCCACTTCCAACTTGGGGAAGAAGAACTCTTTTCTTCAAGTCTCCACAAACCACTCTCCAAACTTGAGAGAAAATATCAGCTAGAATATGTTCTAAAGTGAAAATAATAATAATAATTGTTCCACACTCCGATCTCTACTAATAGTATTTATAGTTTTCACAAATTGTGCTGCGGAGAATTGTTCGGCGACATTAGTCGAGATCGCCGATGAACTCGGTGATCCGCCTTTTGGTCAGATCATCGCCTTCAGTGTCTTACCTTTAGCATCTTTGCATTCTGGATCATTGGGCGGTACAGTACTGCTTCGCGGAACTGATCGGCGACCCGCCGACTGCTCCTTTCCTCGCCTTTTGATCCACTTCCTTCAAGGCTTCGCATACTGGAACGAAGGGTGGCTTATGTTGTTTCGGTGACTCGCCATGTTAAACTCGGCGATCCGCAGGATTCCATTTCTTGTTCTTTTCAGCCCTATTTGCTCCATTTTGCGCCCAAGTGTCCATGCTTCCAATAAAACTTCAAATACCTGAAACTTAAGCATTTTAATCAGGTATTGAGGTAAAACAAGCATTCAAGGATAATATTTCTATTAAAACAAAGCCCTAAATGAGTCCAATTTGTGGACTCATTAACACCCCCAACTTAAGCTTTTTCTTGTCCTCAAGCAAACTCAAGTTCAGCCGTTCAAAAAGGGTGCCTCAAACAGTGCTACACAAGACTAAATCATGAATGCACACAACAAGGCTCAATTTACTTATGCAAGGATCAATTGTGTACTCTAAAATTCAAATTGTGACACACCATCACCAAAGATTCTCATGCTCGCAATACTTGCTACTTGTGCAAGTTCAAGCTCAACAAAAGTATCTAAATGCCCTCGCACAAAGAATGATTCCATATTCACACACATATATAAGTCAATTTAAAATCAGGAATCAGATACAAAGCTCACACTCAAAAAGAGGAACACAATGCATGTTTTCACCCATAGGTTTGCCCTTATTTTCCAATTGACTTTCGATCCAGCTTACTCAAGATCTAAAAGGTGTTTCTAAGGCTTGTGGTGGGGTTGAGTGCAAAGGTATGGTCATTTAGGCTTAGTGACTTTTTCCTCGTGAGATGTGATGTTCTCAAGACATCCTCTTCCCTTCCTTCCTCAATTCTTCTTCTAGTGCTCATAAGTCATCCTATTATTCGTTCTCCATGTATTGCTTGGAAACCCATTTTCTTTTGCACTTTTATTCTACAACTTTCTTTTTCTTTCTTTTCTTTTCTCTTTCTTTTTCTCTTTTTTTTATATGGAGGGTATCCATTTTGTTTTGCAATACAATAGGTTCAGGAGGCTTTCTTGCACTTCTTGACTTTTCCTTTTCACCACACCCCCAACTTAGACTTTTGGCCTAAGTTGGCTATTTACTAAACACATCTCAAGAGGATTATAGGTAGTGGATGAAAAAAAATTAGGGTTTATCAAGGTTCTTCCAAAGAAAGGTAAGGCTTAAAGGTGTTCAAAAGAGTTTCACACGTTCATCGGTAGGTCCCAAAAATAGGTATATCTCAAATTGGCTCACACTCTTTAAAATTGCCTAAGATCATCTCAAGAGTACACCTTTCTAAATCAATCAGACTAACGGGGCAAATTCTAGGTTTATTCATGCATGGTTCAAAGTAAGCTAATTACACAAGGCATCGATATTCAATCAAACAAGACTAGACACTCTCGCTAGTGTGCAACGGTAATCACAAGAGAATCAATTTGATAAATGGCTAATCACAACGAGATACAAAGAGTTCACATATTGTCTATGCAACTTCATTTGGCCTCATCGTAGCCGTACATTCATGTTTATTCAATTGGGAGCACTATTCAAGTCATCAGTATTGATCGAAACTGAGACTCAAATTGTTTTTGCAAAAGAACAGCCACTTTCAACATAAGAACTGGAGAAACTTTTTTTCGAAAGGATCAAAATTATTTTGCAAGTGAAACAACAGGAGCCATGAGCTCAAACATCCACAGAAAAGCAGTAATTTAAAGTAATAATTAAGAACAGACAACCCAAATATCCAAATAACACACAAAGGTGGGCCTCACCCCACCACAAATAAAATCTTTTGTCCTCAAATGGAAATAACAACGAATCTGAAAGGTAGAGTAATGAAAGACAGAGAGGGAGATAAAGAGGTGATCCTGGCTCGGCGCATCTGTCTGGGTTTCAAAGCTGAGGGTAACCTCTAGAAAGACCCGCTCCACTGAATCCCGCAGTCGAAGCTTTGGCCAAGGAAGCCTGCACAGCAGCATCTATCATGATTTCCTCAGTTTCTGCTATGTCATTTGTTGTAGCTCCCTCGAACATCTATTCATTAATCTCTGCTTATGCTCCCGAATCTTCTGTCTGCTCCTCTCTATCCCCATATCCAGTAGTAGTATGAGGCGTCTCGGGCATGGCTGGAATTTCCACTGTCCCAAAGACCATGGACACATCAGTGGCCTTCAAGTGATTCACATCTTCTCGCAGCTCAGTAATGGCAGCTTTTAAAAATCTTATCTCACTAGTGGACCCTTGCTTGTGCTCACACACCGCTATCCTGGCCGTTAAGGTTTCGATGGTAGTATTCAGGGGTGTCACAGCATCAGTTAGGGCCGTCTGGATCATGCCTGGAACAGCTACTTCTAAACAAGTAGCCTGATGATGAGCAGAAAGGGCCATTTTTCCCATCTGAAGTAGGGAAGCGTGGGTGAGTGGGGACTTGGAAATAGCAGCAGAGGAACCTGGAGTGTCAGTAGAAGTAGTAGTGGTAATGGATATACCTAAGGTCCAAGAGCTGGAGTGAGCAGAAGTGCTTCTGTAGGTGTAGATCTAGTGGTCGCCACTTCAGACTGCTTCTTTTCATCTTGATCCTTAAGATATTCAGCTTCGATCTTTCGGATATTAGTCGAGGTTGTGCGCATCACTTCTACATCCGTCTCGGAATCCATAGGTACTCGGGCATTTCTGCATAATGCGGTAATTAATACCGGAAAAGGTAGAGATGTATGGCTTTGCTTAGCGCGCATATGGATTTCAGACGCAATAATTGTTCCCAAATTTATCCTTGTTTTCTCTATGATGCACCCAAGACATGCTGCTTTAGCGAGGCGAAGAATTGATTCATTTTGTGATGGCATAATGGAGCTACTGATAAATCCAAACAAGTATCTTGCAGCTACGTTCAGATCTTTCTTTTCGATTGGGATTCCTTCTGCTAGCCATTTCGGAGCATTATTATCTGAGATTAGGGGACCAACCACTATTTCGTCGCCTCCAGCTACTTCGTTCTGATCAAGTGCTGACAGTGATCATTAATCTTAGTATAAATACCCAAGGCTATAGCCTCACTGTCACAAGCTATTTTCCTTCCCCTGACCACTACATAGTCAACTGCTTTGAAAGAATCGACTAGTCTCTTCCGCTGAGGTACCAATGCACTGTATGCACTATAAATCTCTCTGACCCAGCTTGGCATATAAGAACCATGTGGTTTTGTGAAAACTTGAAATTTGTGATATTTTAGGCACTCCATTATCTCAGGATACCTATCGATCAACCCATCTATGGACAGCCATTTTTCTTTAATGATTGTTCTTAGTCCATCAAACTTAAATCTATTCGATGATCTAGGCAGGGGGGCTTGTACTGGAGGAGTCTGAGCAGTGGATCGAGGATTTCTGATCCGCGATGGGTCATTAAGTTGTTTGGATCGTAGCTCATTCCTTCGTGCCTCTATCAGTTCGTTTTCATCTGAACTCATACTCTCACTATCGTATGTTGTTGGGTCATTGGTGTAAAAACCCATGCAATCAGAACCTGCATCTGATAGCTCAACAATTTTTCCTTGCCCTTGCCTCTTTTGCTCGCACTGGAAGGTTTCGCAAGATTGTTTTTGGATGCAGCTGCATCATCGTTAATTGTTATCCCTTTTTTCTTTCTTTGAGTTGGTTTGTTGCTTCTTGTAACTTTGGGCCTGGCCATATATGCAGTCAATAAGGAATATGTTAGAAATAAGTAAATCAGTGGTACAGACCTTTAGTGGCAGACAGATGCGCTGAACTTGTCGGCGAATCGCCAAATCTCTTTGGCGAGTCGGGTCGAGTTTGCCTCCGATTTTGCCCTAATAGCTTTCACTAGTCGTCGATGAGAAAGTGCGAATCGCCGATTACTATCGGCGATCAAAGGTTCGTTCGCTGAAAGTTACAGTGCAATGAAGATTTGGGAATGCAGACAGAGGGCGATCGAAGTCACTTTAGGGGAGCTGCCTAGTTGTTTGACGAACCCGACCCAGTTCGCTAAACAACCTAATCTGCCTCCCTTCAATTCGAATTCGACCTCGCAAATTCCCAAAATACAATTTAACAGTTGCAAAAGTGAAATTAAATTAAGACACATGACGTTCATTCACCCAAAGCTCAAATCATTTCATGCACAGGCAAATAGGGATTTCAAAAATCGAGATCAAGTAGGCATGATTCTCATATCGAATCTAGCATTTAGACAAGATAGGTTTATCAAAGAGAGTCCTAACACATGTCAACCCAACCAATTTTAAATTAATAATAGAAAAAACTTTAAGTAGTTTCGGGAGTTGGGAGAAACCAACCTTTTATGTTGCTTGAACTGTGTTGAAATGCTAGAAAGCAATGTAATTCCACGCTTTAGCACTAATCGACAACTAAAATACCAGGAGTGTAGAGATAATGAAAATTACTTACTAGGTGCGGTTTATTTTTCGACAGTGGAAATTGAGTGGAAAATGAACATTTTTCCATTTCTTCGAGACTATTGGTCTTTAAAAATTGTCCAGTTGTTGCTCATTCGGCGATATTAGTTTGTATTGCTGAATGATTCAGCGTTACGCCAAGCGATTTTCCCTCACCGCCGATTTTTACAGACTGTAGATTGGATCTTTAAAAAGTGTCCATGCTTCCAATAAACTTCAAATACCTGAAACTTAAGCATTTTAATCAGGTATTGAGGTAAAACAAGCATTCAAGGACACTATTTCCATTAAAACAAATCCCTAAATGAGTCCAATTTGTGGACTCATCACTTATCTAAGAAATCCTTTAATTGCTCTTTGAACTCTTTTAACTCCGCCAGAGCCATTCTATAAGGAGGAATGGAGATAGGTTGCGTATCCAATAAAAGTTCAATACCAAAATCTATTTCTCGCTCGGGAGAAATACTGGGCAAATCATCAGGGAAAACTTTTGGGAACTTATTAACTACCAGAACCGACTTTAGAGAAGGGGTTTCGGATTCAACATCCTTCACCCGAACAAGATGGTAAATACACCCTTTGGAGATCATCTTCCTAGCTTTAAGACAAGACACAAATAGGCTCATTTGGAAAATGGAATCTAACCACACGAGTCCTACAATCGATAGAGGCATAACATGCATGCAACCAATCCATACCCAAAATCACATCAAAGTCTAACATGTCTAACTCTACCAAATCCACTTAAGTAACTCTATGGGATAAGAAAACAGGACATCCCCTATAGACTCTTTTAGCCACCACCGAGTCACCAACTGGGGTAGAGACCGAAAAAGGTTCTTCTAATACTTCGGGGAGTATATCAAACTTCATGGCCACAAAAGGTGTCACAAAGGACAAAGTAGCACCGGGATCTAACAAGGTATACACATCAATAAGAAAGACCTTCAACATACCGGTCACCACATCCGGGGAGCTCTCTAGGTCACCTCGGGATTGAAGAGCATAAAAGCGGTTTTGCATGGGGGCATTGGAGTTTGAACCTCTTGGAGAAGCTTTTTTATCTTCTCTTCCCTTAACCTTGAGCATCGGACAATCTCTCATCCTGTGGCCAATCTTCCCATAACTAAAACATCCATCAGTGCCAACTAGGCACTTACCATCATGTTTCCTTCCACATTTTGCACAATTAGGCCTAGCCACATAAGAACCACCACTATTACCTCCTTGAGGTTTAGGGTTGGAAACCCTATCCTTGTGACCCTTGGAGCACTAGAGGAGCCTTGGTTGGAAAACCTTTGTCTAAACCTTGGTTGACCTTGTCCATCGGAACTAGTATTGGAGAAGTTCCCATCACCGGTTCTAGCTCTTTTCACCTCTCTACTCTTTTCCTTCAGTTTTGACTACTCAATTTGTTGAGCGTACACCATAAGCCTTGAGATATACATGTCATGATGGAGCATTGTTGTACGGCACTCTTTTTAAACCAGGTCGGACACACCCATCAAAAACCTACTCATCTTATCTCTCGAATCCGCCACCATATTCGGAGCATACTTGGACAATTGGGTGAATTTTAAGGCATACTATTTCACGGTCATACTTCCTTGGCGAAGGTTAATGAACTCTTCCACCTTAGCTTCCCTCATCTCTCGGGGAAAGAATCTATCAAGAAATGCTTATTTGAACAATTCCCACCCTACCGGGCCCGCTACTACGGGTCTTCTACCCTTCCACTGATCATACCATACTTGAGCAACATCTTTTAGTTGGTAGGTGATTAACGTGTCAAACACACCTCATCCAATACTAAGTGCAAACGATCGTTAAGTAGTGTAAAACCCAACAAATGAGTTGGGGTAGAACCCACAGGGAACGGTACGTGTTCAAATTCAATTAAGAAGTACAAATGTGATCTAACTAGTTATAGGAATAGAAATTATCGGAAAAGACATTAAACAAATCAAAAGGGGTGACAAGAATGTCAGATGGGGGTTTTGTTTGCAATTATCAACTACAACGCAGTCACACAAAACTAAAATAGCAATACTGAGAGGAATTCTCAGGATGTGATCTATTATGGGGAGATTTCGCTATATGGGTAATTGTAACTAGTAGTCAATAGCTAAATATCAGTGAGTAGGATAGACTATAAGAGAGATACCTTTCTCTCGAATAACTACCCCGAATCAGATGATTTCTTTTGAACATCAACAAGCATAACAATTAAGAACAGCCCATACCTTAATTCATCCACTCTCTCAAGCTAGATGGGTAGGATTGGGTTTAGGATTCACTCTCTCGAGCTGAACCCATATCAACCCAATACAAACAAACCTTAGTTCCAAAACTTCTCTCTCGAGCAAGCTAAGAACACAAAATTAGAACTGCATTTGCAACTACAATTCATAAATTAAACCTCAGCTAATGATTAAACCCACTTCAATATAGAATTTAAACTAGTAATTAACAATACCCACAAACTAATTCAACCCATAATCACATGATCACACCCCAAGAATTGGGGTTTTAACCAAGCATTATAAAAAGGTAAAAATGGTTACCAAATCGATTAGCCATCAACCCGGTAAGAGTATTCAAGCGTTTACAATGCTCCAAATTGAAGAAAATTAGTAACCCACTTGCAAAATCTCCGAATTGAGTCTCAAAAAGCCTTCAAGTCTACAAGAAAACTCTCAAACTTCCCATAAAAACTATTCTAAATGGTAGCCAGCTTCTAAATTAATAGTTCAAAATCCAATTTATAGTCGCCAAAAATTAGCCACGAAGGGCCATTAGGTGAGGTAAGTCGAGTTTGGCGAACCGCCCTTTGCTCTCTTATATCGTTGTTATGCATTGGCTCTCAGCATCCTCAAGTCCTGTAACTTTGGGTGATCAATCTTGTCATCAAAGAACTAATTTGTGACTCACCACTGCCCCTTTCCAGTCGTCGACTTGGTTTCTTCCCTTAGGGATGGCACACTGGAACTTTAGGCGGACTGAAGAGCTACTCGGTGACTCGCCGAGTGGTCTTGGAGATCATCAGGCTCTCCTTTCTCCACTTGTTAAGTTTGTTTTATTCCTTTTTGCATGTTAGTCTCTTTGCTTTGCTCCTCAATCCACATACCTGAAAATCAAGGCTTTAACATCAGTTTATGGCATAAATTAGGCATTTGAGAACACTGAAACCATATAAACAAAGCCCAAAATAAGTCCAAATCTCAGACTCATCAGTAGGCAGCTAACTCCGCCTTTTCTTCCGAAGACACTTCCATAATAGCAAGAACTTTATAAACCTCATCGAAAAACCATTAGGGATACTCTTCCACTTTGGAGCCATAAAATTCTGGAGGGTTCATTCTAGAAAAATCTTTAACCCCTGAAGCAGTCGAATTCACATTAGGATTAACCGGAGCTACAACTACTATATTGTCTTGAGCCGTCATGACATGAGCCAACATTTGGATAGTAGACCTAAACTTCGCATGGGTCACATTCTCAACCAAGGGATCAATCGAAGCTTGATTAGCTTGAGGAGGAGCTCCTTGATTCACATTCTCATCTTTCATTCTTCTAGCATTAGGCTTCGTGTATTCATATCCTGAAGATACAAGAGAAGCTCTAAGGCATGACTTAAGAGTAATGAAAGAAGTGAAATTTCCTAAACATATTATAGCCTCTCATTCATAAGTGTGGCGCGCTTCACACTTATGAACAAGACTCTACTAGATGTGGCTTATCAGACATCATCTTAGAATCATTCTAAACCTTGTGCTCTGATACCACGTTTGTCACGACCCAGGGGTACCCCCTAGATGTAACAAGGCACATAGAACCCCGAAAGGTACCATGTAAGCAACTTAGCATATCATAACATAAAACATTAGAACAATAAGAGTAAAAACTCATTTCAAGTCCAAAATTTTTATAAAAGAAAGCGAAAGTCTAGACTTGTCTCAATTTAACCATTTATTACAATAGTCGAAATAAAAAGGGCCATAGCCCATACAACATAGTCCGAAAAGGAAATACAAGGAAAGAAACTACTAAGTGAAAACATTCGTCCTCGAATCATGAGGACTCACCAACAAGCTAGGAGAAATGATCAAATCCATGCTTTAGCCACAATGATGACAACCTTGAGAACCGGACCCTATACTTAGAGAAAATGTAGGAAAATATGGGTTAGTACAAAAATGCACTAAGTATTATAGCCATGCATAAAAACATTGAAAAAAGCTAAAAGGGACATTTCATTTGAATGCATGCAATTTACTAAATTAAAACATCAGATAGTGAAAAAGCATTAGTAATAAGCATAATCAACTCATAGATCATCATATCATGAGAGGAACATATCATAAATACCGTCAAAGCATACTTGTGCAATGCATGAATAAGATCCCATAATCTCACCCATACTAAGTAAAGCTTCTTGAGTAGCTATAGTTCATAATTCATATTCTTGTTCATACTATTATAGTGGGGAATTAGCCTTAACCGACATAGACCATGTGAGCTTACCATGGAATCTGGTGTCTACCCCACACCGAAAAGGGGTTGTCCTACTTGCCTAAGGTAGAACCATACTCTTAGATTAGGTGGATCCACTAGCTAATAACCTATGAGGGCACATAGTTTATGGGATAAGGAGATTTCTACTAGAAACCCGAAATCAACTAAGGTATAAGGTTTCCATCTCATGAGATACATACTTTGGGAACCCGGACTCAACTAAGGCAGAAGGAACCCATTTGGAAAACTGGACTCAACTAGTGTAAAAGCTTTCATTGGGAAGCCGGACTCAGCTATCATACGAGCTTCCATCTCATATTCATATCCACTCGGTGCTAAGAATTAATTCCCATGGATTACATATTAAGTCTTGACTTAAGTTCATATTCATCGAAAAATGTCTTGACACTCAATCCAACATAATTCATACTATGGCTCATAGATTCAATAGGTGAGACTAGCCTTTCAACCTTAGAATCATCAGATTGTGAAAAAACCTTTCACATCATATAATATTCATACATAGGTGTGTAGATGAGAATAACCTTTCAACAATATATACAAGATCATATTCATAATCACTTTACTCTCAAAATGTTCTTAAAGCATATACATAGATCTCATAATCATGCATAATTCTCATACTTTTCCCTTCAAGGACCATAGATCATATTCAATAAACACATCTAGAATTACTACATTAAACATGGATATAATCATAATTCAAGTAACCCAATCACTACATGCATAATCTCATAACATTCTTCTATAATCAACAAACCCACATCACAAGATCATAATTGATTAATATGGGGTTTTCATGGGTTCTTGGGATTTCAACATAAAAACCATAATAAATCATTAATTCAATCATAATATAAAGTAATTCAAGCATTAGAATCGTTTTTGACAGGAACCCATGACTTGGAGACAAACCCTAGCTTTTGGGGGATTTCTATCTTTGAAATTTTTGAAAGGACTCCCTGGACGAAGGCTATCCATGGATGAAGGACTACCATACCTTAGAAATGGAATCCAATCAAAATTGAGTAGAAATCCTTGCTCCTTGAACCCTAGCTCCAACTTCCTTCTTCTTCTTCTTCCTTGAAGTTCTAGAGAGAGAACTTCCTTTGGAGAGGATGAAGTTTTGGGTTTTCTTTTAGATTCTAGGGAGAGTGACTTAATTGGGGGAATTTTGAGCATAAAAAGCTTATATACTTTACTAGTTAAGGAATAAAATGATTTAGCTTCGAATTAGGAAAAATCTGAAATGACACTAAAAACCCTAACTTACTCCCAGGGCTGTTGCATGCTTAAGCTCGCCAAGGGCACTCGGCGACTCGCCAGGTGGACCCTTGGCTTGCCTAAAATTACAGCAGCTCACCCCAAGGAAGAAGCCAAGTTGGTGATGGGGGAGATCCCTTTGGCGATGCGCCAACCCAACCAGCGATCCCCGACCTAACTCACCCAATTTTCCAGCAGCTAGGCAAAGGGGGACAGCCCATTAGGCGATGGTGGCTCCACTTAGATAATCACCAAGACACATTCGAGATGGCACTTTCCCTCGCCAAGTGGACCAAGGGAAATAAATGGTTTTCCTTCACCCTTCCTAAGGTATTTTAGGTCCTTGCCCTCTATCATGGCTAGTTACCCCCCATCACTCTTAGCCCTAGTCTAGCCTACTATAATACGGGGTGTTACAATATCTCTCCCTTGGGAACATTCGTCCTCGAATGACGATCAAGAAACCCTACGGAGGTAAAGTCTCAAGACTAGCAGCCCATCATGCATGCAACATCAAAAATAATGCAAAATCCAAAAGAGGAAACATCAGCTCCAACTCAAACATGATCAATGTAACACAAGGAAGTAGGAACTACATCTAACAACCCATTATGCATGAAATTTTAACATTTCTCATAATCATAGGAGGAACTACCTTCTCCAAACTCTAAGTATGCTCAACACAATATCATGGAGCCACTATGCAATTACTCTCAAAAGCATACTAAAGCATGTTCATCAACTCATCTCATGAAGTCAAATATGCAACTCATACTAAATGCACAACAACATGAGGAACACATAAATCATGAAAACTCATTTTCTTACTAAACATGAATTTCTCAAGAACATGCATAACATAAGAAAATCATGGAAGAACACATATAACACACATGACTCCAAAATGCTAAAACTCAAGAGGAACTACTTACCTCAAGCTTGACTAGGAGTAGAAGGAAAGAGATGAGGATATCGAGACTTCATATCGGCCTTGGCCTCCCAAGTAGAACCCTCAACCAAATGATTTCTCCATAAAACTTTCACGGAAGCTATTTCCTTGTTTCTCAATCTCTTGACTTGCCGGTCTAGGATCTCTACCGGAACCTCTTCATATGAAAGACTTTCGTCAATTCCCAACCCTTCTAGGGGAATAATGGATGCCGGATCTCCAATACACTTCTTAAGCATAGAAACATGAAATACCGGATGAACCAAAGCCAACTTATTTGGCAAGTCCAACTCATAGGCAACTTTACCAACTCATTTCAAAATTTGGTATGAGCCTATATACCGGGGAATAAGTTTCCCTTTCTTGCCGAATCTCATCACACCCTTCATGGGTGAGATTTTCAAATAGACCCAATCATTTACTTCAAATTCTAAATCTCTTTTTCTCACATCGGCATAAGACTTTTGTCTACTTTGAGCCGTTCTCAACCTCTCTCTAATAATCCAAAATTTCTCAATGGCTTCATAAACTAGCTCAGGACCTATCAAAGCAATTTTACCTACCTCAAACCAACCAACCGGAGACTTACATCTCCTACAATACAAGGCTTCAAAAGGAGCCATACCGTTACTTGAGTGATAGCTATTATTGTAGGCAAACTCTATTAATGGCAAATGGTCATCCCAATCACCCTTGAAGTCTCTAACACATGCCCTTAACATATCTTCCAATATTTGGATGGTACGCTCCGGTTTCCCATCGGCTTGGGGATGAAAAGTCGTGCTAAGATTAACCTTGGTACCAAGCCCTTTTTGGAATGACTTCCAAAAGTGAGAAGTAAATTGAGTACCCCGATCGGAAATAATAAATAGAGGAACTCCATGTAATTTCACCATTTCTCTTATGCACAACTTAGCATAGTCTTCCGCCGAATACTAAACTTTGATGGGAATAAACTGGGTTGATTTTTTCATCCGATCTATAATGACCCAAATAGAATCATGTTACCTTCGGGTGCGAGGCAAACCCACAATAAAGTCCATATTTACATCTTCCCACTTCCAAGTGGGAATACTTATATTTTGGGACAAGCCTCCCGGCCTTTGGTGCTCAATCTTAACTTGGTGAAAATTAGGACATTTGGCTACAAATCCCGCAATATCTTTCTTCATACCATTCCACTAATAGACTTCTCATAGATCACGGTACATCTTGGTGGCTCCCGGATAAATAGAATACGGAGAACTATAAGCTTCCTCTAAAATTTGTTCCCTCAAACCATCAACATCCGAAACACATAACCGACGTTTGTACCTAAGAACCCTATCTCCCCCTTGGGAAAAAGCCTCAACTGACTTCTTGAGTACCAACTCTTTCAATTCAACTAATATAGGATCAAGGCCTTGTTTAGACTTCACATCCATCACAAAGGACGATTCAGACCCATTATGGACCATGACACCACCCTTAGTGGAATCCACTAGTTGAACGCCTAGCCGAGCCAACCTATGCACATCACGGACAAATTCTTTCTTTTCATCCTCTACATGAGCCACACTACCCATAGACAATCTACTACGTGCATCCTCTACCACATTAACTTTGCCGGGGTGGTAAAGGACACTCACGTCATAATCCTTCAAGAGTTCTAACAACCTTCTTTGTTAGAGATTCAAGTCCTTTTGACTAACCACATATTGAAGACTCTTGTGATCAGTTAAAACATCCGCATGGACCCCATACAAATAAGGCCTCCATATATTTAAGGCAAACACAACCGCTGATAATTTAAGATCATGGATCTAATAATTCTTCTCATGGATTTTAAGTTGCCTTGAAGCAGATGCAATCACTTTACCATTTAGCATGACGACATATCTCAACCCCACTCTAGAGGCATCACAATATACTACAAAACCATATGTACCCTCTGATAAGGTCAACACCAAGGCGGAAATAAGTCTATCTTTCAAGTGTTGGTAACTTTTCTCACAAGCTTCCGACCACACAAACTTAGCTTTCTTTTGAGTCAAAGTCGTCAATGGAGAAGAAATGGAGGAAAACCCCTCTACAAACCTCCTATAGTAACCGGCCAAACCAAAAAAGCTTTTAATGTCGGAAAGAGTTAGAGGTCTAGGCAAACTAGAATCCAGGGTGTTACAATATCTCCCCCTTGGGAACATTCATCCTCGAATGATGATCTAGACACCCTACGGAGGTAAAGTCTAAAGACTAGAAGCCCATCATGCATGCAACATCAAAAATAATGCACGATCCAAAGGAGGAAACATCAACTCCAACTCAAACATAATCACTGCAACACAAGGAAGTAGGAACTACATCTAACAACCCATTATGCATGAAATTTCAACATTTCTCATAATCATAGGAGCAACTACCTTCTCTAAACTAAAAGTATGCTCAACACAATATCAAGGAGCCAATATGAAATTACTCTCAAAAGCATACGAAAGCATGTTCATCAACTCATCTCATGAAGTCAAATATGCAACTCATACTAAATGCACAATAACATGAGGAACACATAAATCATGAAAACTCATTTTCTTACTAAACATGAATGTCTCAAGAGCATGCATAACATAAGAAAATCATTGAAGAACATATATAACACACATGACTCCAAAATACTAAAACTCAAGAGGAACTACTTACCTCAAGCTTGACTAGGAGTAGAAGGAAAGAGATGAGGATATCGGGACTTTATATCGGTCTTGGCCTCCTAAGTAGCACCCTCAACTAAATAATTTCTCTATAAAGCTTTCACGGAAGCTATTTCCTTGTTTCTCAATCTCTTCATTTGCCGGTCTAGGATCTCTACCGAAACCTCTTCATATGAAAGACTTTCGTCAACTCCCAACCCTTCTAGGGGAATAATGGATGCCGGATCTCCAATACACTTCTTAAGCATAGAAACATGAAATATTGAATGAACCAGAACAAACTCATTTAGCATATCAAACTCACAGGCAACTTTACCAACTCGTTTCAAAATTTGGTATGGGCCTACATACCGGGGACTAAGTTTCCCTTTCTTGCTGAATCTCATCACACCCTTCATGGGTGAGATTTTCAAATAGACCCAATCATTAACTTCAAATTATAAATCATAAAAATCTTATATACTTTACTAATTAAGGAATAAAATGATTTAGCTTCAAATTAGGAAAATAGGAAATGGCATTAAAGACCCTAACTTACTCCCAGGATTGCTGCACGTTGAAGCTCACCAAGGGCACTCGACGACTCACCAAGTGGACCCTTGGCTCGCCTAAAATTACAGCAGCTCACCCCAAGGAGCAAGCCAAGTTGGCGATGGGGGAGGTCCCTTTGGCGATGCGCCAACCCAACTGGCGAGTCGCGACCTGTCTCGCCCAATTTTCCAGCAGCTAGGCCAAAGGGGACAGCCTACTGGGCGATGGTGACTCCACTTGGCCAATTGCCAAGTCACTTTGGCGATGGAACTGCCCCTCACCAAATGGACCAAGGGAAAAAAATATTTTTCCTTCACCCTTCCCAAGGTATTTTAGGCCCTTGCCCTCTTTCATGGCTAGTTACCACCCCCCCTCACTCTTAGCCTAGTCTAGCCTACTAGAATCCGGGGTGTTACAGAACCCCCTCCATTAAAAAGAGAGAGAGAGAAAGAAAGAAAAGCAAGAGAAAAAGATTGAAAATAAATTTGCATAATTTATGCATTGGTGGAACGAAATGGGATATCTGATGAGCCATTCAAGAGTTTTTGTGTTTGAATACACCAATGGTGGGTTGCGAAGATGAAAAAAGTAAAAGAAAAGGAGAAGAAGTGAAATTCAATACATGCTTCATGAAGGTAGAAGTCACTAAGACAAAATGACCATACCTTTACCCTCATCCTAGTTACAAGACTTGAAAGACCTTGGTGATCTTGCATAAGCCAAATGAGATGTTGATCGGAAAATACGGGCAAGCCTATGGGTAGAATCATGCATGTGTTTGTCATTGAGAGAGTGAGAGTTGATTTTGATTCCTTAAATTATATTCTTTGATGGGTTTTGTGAGAGCATAGAATCATTCTTAATGTGAGGGCATTCAAATACTCTTGTTGAGCTTGAACTTTCATTTGAAGTGAGCATTGTGAGCTTGACCTCTATTTGATGATGGCTAGTCATGGTTTAAACTTTTAGTGCACAATTGAACATTGCATGAGTAGATTGAACCTCGTGTGCATTCATGTTGAGTCTCAACTAGCACTATTCTTAGGCATCCCTATTGGCCTGATTGATTTGGTTTTTTACTTAAGGACAAGCAAAAGTTTAAGTTGGGGGTGTTAATGAGTCAGAGATTTCAACTCATTTAGGGCTTATTATTCAAGGATTTAGTGTCCTCAATGCCTATTTTATGCTCATAACTGATGTTAAAATGTTAATATGCAGAAATGAAGGCTAAAGAGTAAGGAAGGGACATTACGAGGCAAATAGGAGCGAAAAAGCTGAAAAAGTTAAAGAAAAGCAAATCTGGTACTCGCCAAAGCCACTCGGCGACTAGCCGAGTGGACCTTCAGCTCGCCTAAAGTTCCAGGATGCCAAGCCATGGACAAACCCAACTTGGCAAGCAGACAAGTGATTGGGTGACACGCCAAAGAGATCAGCGATGGCGATCTGGCTCGCTGTAAGTTACAGAAAGATTTGATGAAAAAGCCACGCCAAAAAGGTGAGAAGAGGAGAAACTCGGCATATCACCGAACTAGTCGGCGAACCCGACCTACTTCGCCGAGTTGACTCCATGCTGAAATTCTGGGAACGTACAAATGCAATTTTTAAAAGAAGTGAAAGAGTTCCCACATTGTTTATATTTGGGTTTCTGGGTTTTTACATTCTAGAATGCTGTATTTACATTTTTTTTAGTAGAGACTGTGAGATTTTTAGCTTAAAGTTTAGCATTTGGGAATTGCAGATCGTTAGCAAATTAGATGGAGAAAACTTTGTTGGTAACAATTCCTTATTTTTTGTTGTGCTTGGCTAAAACCTCTTTCCTTGGGGTGTGAATATGTAGTTGAATGCATTAATTAGCTAAAGGGTGTTGTTAGTTACTGATTTTATTGTTATTTTGAAGTGGGTTTAATCAATTGTTCATGCTTTAATTGAGGAATTGTAGTTGCAAATGTAATTCTAGCTTAGTTCTCTATTCTTGCTTGATAAAGAGGTATTAGAATCGGATTATTGATTGATGGTTGTATTGATTGCATCTTTAAGAATCTAGCTTGATAAAGTGGGTTTGGTTGCGTCTTTACAAATCCAGCTTGAAAGAGTGGATTAATTAAGGATTTGGGTTGTTTGGTTGTGTTTTGCTCATTTAGGTTCGAAAGAACTCACTTGAAATGCAGTAGTCAATTGAGAAATGGCTATTGCACTCAAAACCTAGCTTAACCGCTTAGATTAAACACCTATTAGTAACTAGTAATCACCCATTACGCGAAATTAGCATTCAACTTATCACACTCCTAAGGTCCAATCTCTATTAGTTTACAACCCATTTGATATTAATTGTTGAAACCTTGTGATTTACTTTAATGTTGTGAAACCTTTACTTCTACAAATGATTAGGACACAATTTTACTTCTTAATCGAATTATCTATTATATCACTCCTAGTGGGATCGACCCCAACTCTTAGTTGAGTTTATACTTGTTAGCGACCGCCTACACTTAGAATTGGATGAAGTGTAGTTGAGCGTTATCAGTATCAATCAAGATGGATCAATTCTACTTCTAAGAGAGACAGAATCATAACAAATGATAAAATAGAATAAGCTATTTACAAAGTCACATCTATGAACCTAGGTGTCAAAGAGTTTGTAATTTTCTTAGCAATCAAGCATTCACAAGAAAGTACTACTCAATATTAAGCTTAAATATCAAGTATCACACAGCTCCGAAAGGCCTTTTCTTTTCTCTCCAAAAATTAAAATTAAAATTAAAATTAAAATTGTTCCTAAAAAGTAATACTTGGTTCAAAGGGACTATCCTCAAGAAAAAAATTGAAAACAAAAGTTGAGGAACCCATCCTAAAATAAAAGGCTCTATAAAACAGTAAAACTAGGAATTCATTCTCTTACCCTACACTTAAAACATCCGTCCCCAGTGCAACAATTCAATACATAAGGTAACAGTGAAATAAAGAACTCTTTGAGGCCTTTATCCCTAGCTAGTAGCATGTTCTCTCAATTTCCATTGAGGGTCATATGCACGCCACACTTAAGTTGAAACGTGATCCTTTGCTTCAAATCTTGGGTAATCAGACTTCCCCTAATATTCAAAAATAATACGAAGAAAAGTGACACTAAGAAAGGAAAAAAATATAAGAAGCAACACTACCAATTGGGTTGCCTCCCAAGAAGTGCCTGATTTAACGTCATGGCACGACACAACTAAGTTCACTACTTTACTTTTCACTTTTCAACTATGAATTTCACCCTTAGGTTTACATCAATTTTTGTGTTTCACTCAAGGGTCAGTGGTATAAACATAAAGAAACCAAATAATAGATGTTGCATCTTACACTTGTTGGACCTTATGTGAGGAATGTCATTTTGTCTACGTGGGCTAGAAAACTTTAGGATGTAAGGCTCTTGTTTCTCATCTAGACACTTCTCCATTATTTCAGATGACTCGAATTTCATGTCGCCATCTAAGCATAATGTAGAAAAATATTTTGAATGGGGTACAAGAAGGCTCCACTCCAAAGCAACATCATTTACAACATTCTCACTTTTGTACTCCTTCTCAACATCGACACTAATTAATAAAGTATAATTGAATAGTTGTAATTCATCTATTTTATGCACTATTTGGTCATCATTCATGACAATTTAGGATTCACCTCCACCCTCTTGGGATAGCTTTACTGAAGTTTTCATAGATCAATATCTACCTCGAGAGATTCAGGATGGTTAGATCAGTTCCTGAACCTCCAATAGATAAGCATGAGTTTTCGAGAGTATGACCTGAGATTTGATTCACTGGCTAGGTATGCACCATCATTTGTTGATACGATGCATGACATAGTGCAAAGATCTGTATGAGGGCTTGATTTAGAGTATATTGATTCTTGAACTACCGCTGCCATAAATGATAATATGGATATCTCGCGAATTTAGGTCTTTGCACAAAGCATAGAAGAGTGTCGGAATCAGGAGTAAATGAGGGAGAGGGTTGAAAGAGAGCAGCAGAAAGAGGGCTAGTCCCACTAGTTCACATGGAGAGTTTCATGGTGGTCCCAAACCTTGATATACTAGTAGGTCACCCAGACCTCCACTACAGTAGTTCCAAGCTTGATCTTAGTGGAGAGTCAAGTCTAGGTAAGGGTTCACGACCATTAGCTCTCAACAACAGATGAGTGCAAACCAGGCCAGGTCAGTCCCACTGCATTGTGCTACATGCAGTAGGATGCATTTTTGGAGATATAGATAGGGTTACGCAGGTTGTTATTCTTGTGGGTGGGAGGGGCATGTGTGGATGAACTACCCGACCATAGGTCAGAGTGGTATGGGTCAACCGACTAGGTCAGTAGTAGGTTCTTCCTGATCAGCACATTCTACGAGGAGTGCACCTCAGACTTCAATAGGTAGAGGGGGAGTATCTAGTTCTTGTAGTGTCCAGAACCGTGCATATTCACTAGCTGACCAACAGGACTGAGAGTCATCACCCGATCTTGTGACAGGTACACTAATATTTTGTTATCATTGTATTTATGCTTTGATACATCCAGGCTCTACCTTGTCCTATGTTACTCCATTTATTCCAAGGAAGTTTTGTATAGCAGCAGAGTCAATACATCGACCCTTTATTATGTCTACACCTATTGGTGAGTCTATTATTGCCAAGAGAGTCTACAAGGATGCACAATAGAAATTATCGATCAACATACCTCTGTAGAACTATTAGAGTTAGATATGGTCGATTTCGACATCATTATGGGTATGGACTGGCTAGCTTCTTGCTATGCTAATGTTGAGTGCTGGACAAAGACCGTTAGATTTCATTTTCCAGGAGAAGTAGTGCGAGAATGGAACGGTAATATGGCAGTACTAAAAGGTAGGTTCATTTTTTATCTTAAGGCAATGAGGATGATTAAGTAGGGTCATTTGGTAGAGTATATAAGAATAACGCAAAATATAGTGTATTAGTCAAGTTTGCATTAGTTATGATGGAAATTTTTTTATGTAATGTTTGGTTTGGTGTACTAAATATATTATGCATTACATAATTTTTTTAGAAAAAATATTTGTTTACAAAAATATCCTCCACAAATATAGTGGAAAGGATGTAAAAAATGTTTTTGAGGGCAATTATGTTTTTAATAATGTTAATGCATGCATTAGAACCCATTGCATTACTAATGCATAGAAATAGATGGTATTAGTAATACACTCTTCAATACATAATAGAGTGTATTACTAATACAATCATTAGTTATGCATAGGTTAGAAAAGTGTACCAAACCAGGTACTAATAATGAATCAAGCTAATGCAAGCATTATTTCTCCAATACACTCTATCAAACGACCCCTAATGGTTGTATTTATCATCTTGTTTGAGTTTGGGGATATGGATGTAGAACCACCAATTATCTAGTCTATTCTGGTGGTTAATGAGTTTTCGGATGTATTTCCAGATGAGTTTCCTAGTATCCCGCATGAACGGGAAATTGATTTTGCTATCGATATGCTACCAGGTACACAACCCATATCTATGCCTCATTATAGAATAGATCCTAGTGAGATAAATGAATTGAAGGATCACTTGAAAGATTTGTTGGAAAAAATCTTTATGTGCACCAGCATTATTTGTGAGAAAGAAAGATGGTTCACTAAGGATGTGCATCGATTATCGACAGCTGAAAAAGGAAGCGATAAAGAATAAGTATCCTCTTCCGAAGATCGATGACTTGTTTGATCAGCTACAAGGTGATAAGTACTTCTCAAAGATTGACTTGAGATTAGGGTACCATCAGGTACAAGTTTGGGAGAAAGATATTCTGAAGATAGCTTTTAGAACCATATATGGACATTTTGAGTTTTTGGTGATGTCTTTTGGATTGAACAATGCCCCAGTAATGTTTATGGACTTGAATAATAGCATATTCGGGCCTTCTCTGGATATGCTTGTGATTGTATTTATTGATGATATTTTGGTGTATTCACGTTTAAAAGTTGAGCAGGCAGATCATTTGTGAGTAGTCCTTCAGGTTCTTCGAGAGCGGGAACTTTACACAAAGTTCTCTAAGTGTGAGTTCTGGTTGAGTTATGTGGCTTTATTAGGCCATATTGTATCAGATGCGGGTATTATGGTTGATACACAGAAGATTGAGGTCGTGAAGACTTGTCCTAGACCCACAACTCCATCACATGTTTGTGGTTTCTTATGGTTAGTTGAGTACTACAGAATATTTGTAGAGGGGTTTTCTTCACTTTTAGCACCACTAACAAAGCTAACTCAGAAAGCAAATAAGTTTCAATGGACTGAGGCCTGCTAGCATACTTTCGAGGATCTGAAGGACAGGTTTACATCAGCATCATTCCTAGTCTTGATAAAGGGTTCAGATGTCTATGCAGTGTACTGGGATGCTTCAAGTATTGGGTTAGAATGTGTTTTGATGCAACATGGTAAAGCAATTGTATACGCTTCAAGGCAGTTGAGGAAGCATGAGAAGAACTACCCAACTCACTATTTAGAGTTGGTTGCAGTTGTACATGCATTGTAGATTTGGAGACACTATCTATATGGAGTTCATGTTGACATTTTTACAAATCATAAGAGCCTTTAGTATATCTTTAGACAGAAGGAATTGCATCTGCAACAGCATCAATAGCTTGAGTTACTGAAAGACTACGACATAGATATTTTATATCATCCAAGAAGGAAAATGTGGTAGTCGATGCCCTCAACAATGGGTAGTATATCCTATTAGGTGTTGAGAGGCGTGAATCAGCTTGAGAACTTCATCAGTTAGCCAGCTTGAGAATCATATTATTAGATGCAAGTGATAGTGGGGTCAAAATTCATAACCCAGTTGTATCATCTTTAATCATGGAAGTGAAGGCACGACAACACGAGGATCCCTACTTAGAGAAGCTCAAAGGAAAGCTCGAGATAAGGAATCTTTAGCCTTTGATATAGAAGGAGATGGAGTCCTCATATATAGAGGTCGATTGTGTATTCCAATTGTTGTACGGCTTCGACAGTAGATTATGGCAAAGGCACATCATACCCGTTATTCTATTCACCCAGGTTCAACGAAGATGTACCATGATATTAAAGAGATCTATTGGTGGCACGAGATGAAGAGGGACATTGGTGAGTTTATGGCACACTGGGCGAACTGTCAATGGGCGAAGGTTGAGCACCAGAAGCCTGCTGGGCTAGTCCAAGAGATAGCCATTCCTGTATGGAAGTGGGAGGCAATTAATATGGATTTTATTACTGGTTTACCTCGATCGTGGCCTAAGTTTGACTCTATTTGGGTAATTATTGATATTCTAACAAAATCAGCCCACTTTTTACCGGTAAAGAGTACTTTCACAATTGAAGACTATGCATAGGTTTATATTTGAGAGATTGTTAGGCTACACGGCATCTAGTAAAAATTATCTCCAATAGAGGGGCATAATTTACCTCTAACTTCTGGAATTCTTTCCAGAAAAGACTGTGGACCCAAGTTAATCTCAGTACAACCTTTCATCCTCAAACAGATGGCCAAGCTGAGCGCACAATTTTAATGATTGAAGACATGTTATGAGCATGCATGATAGACTTCAAGGGAAGTTGGGATGACCACTTACCTCTTATTGAGTTTACATATAACAATAATTATCATTCGAGCATCACGATGGCACCTTATGAGGCTTTGTACAGTCAGAAATGCAGATCCCCTATTAGATGGTTTGAGGTAGGTGAGTCAGAGTTGGTTTGACCCAACCTGGTACAATAGACAATGGAGTAGGTTAAGCTCATTCGAGAATGGTTATTGACTACTCAAAGCCGCCAAAAGTCATACTCAAATGTGCGACAAAGAGATTTACAGTTGTGTGTCAATGACTAAATATTCTTAAAAGTCTTACCTATGAAGGGTGTTATGAAATTTTGCAACAAGGGCAAGCTTAGCCCAAGATTCATAGAGCCATACCAGATCCTTCATAGGGTATGACGAGTGGCTTATGAGTTAGAGTTGCCTTTGAGTCTAGAATCTATTCATAGGATACCCTTCTCGGGTTATCCAGTTGAGGATATTCAGATCACAAAGGAGTTGTCCTATAAGGAAACTCCAGTTGCAATATTAGATCGATAGGTCCTAAGGTTGAGGACCGAAGGTGTGGCTTTTGTTAAAGTATTGTAGAGAAACAAGAATAGGGAGAAGGTGACCAGGTAAGATGAGGATGGCATGAGATCCAGATATCCTCAGTTGTTTTAGATCCCAGGGTGGTGATAATATCAGTTTAGATTAGTACAGTGAAGTAGGATACCTATTTGGTCTTTTTATTGTTGCTTATTATTGTTGTTGTTGTTGTATTTTGCTCGTACTATTATTACGAAGCTATGGTACTTACCTATTTGTATCATCCTGTGGGGCTCTTAGTTTGGAATCCTCTGTGTTTTAGGTTCTTGGATATTCACGGTTATAGAGGATACTTTTCCAAACTTTCGGCAACTACTAAGGACTAACTGTGTAACTTAGATTTTTTATTCGAGGACGAATGTTTCTAAGGATAGAGGACATAACACTCCGACTTACCAAAACTCTAACTTAACTCATATCTTCATGGCAAGACAAAGAGTGATTTATATATTAATAATGACGTGGTATGTCATAGTTTATGTTCTCATGGGTCGTATCTTAATTTTTTAAGTTAAGCGAATTTAGTAATAAAAGTTAGTGAAAGTTATCGCAAGTTCCTTTTTAAGGATTTCTTTGAAATTTAGTTCGAATGTCGTGGAGGTTTTCTCCCAATCTAAAATAAGTTAGAGGGCCCACAACCTATCAAATCAAAGGTCTACGAGTCTAATTTCCAATGCAACAAACGTTTGTTCATATGACATCAGAACAAAGAGCTATTCACTTTTTTGTACCGATTGGCAGCAGAGGCATCTAGTGGGTCCCCTAGCTCGGTGGAACTTTATCAAATAGCATCTTGTTCATTTTTTTCTCATTCCTGCTCGTAAGAAACCCACAAAAATCAAAGAAATACTCCTCAAATCATCCTTTTATGTTCATGATATCTTCATGGATCTCAAACAAAAATTTCCCTGTGTCGCGAGCTCATCATTTTGGTATATTTTTCATTGTGAATTGTGTGGTGTAGCTCCGTGAAGGTTGTGGAAGTAGGGGTTTTCTATGGCTTAAGTTTTTTCAGGTGTTTTGGGCGTGTATATAGAAAGGTAAGAACCATCTTTTATCGATTTATAGATACCTTAGGCCTTGGATAGTAATTTACAATAGGAATCCATATCGATTGTCGAATTGTCGTAGTAATTCTTGTACTTAATTATTGATTGAGATTACACTCCTTTTTTAGTGTTGTAGGGGTACGGGCAGAGGTATTATTCATCATAAACTATAAAGAAAAAAATGTATGTTAAGGTTATTCATTTCATTCAACGTGTTCCCTTAAAGCTTAGGAGAGATATAATAGGGTTGTTTTCGTTGGTGAACTCGTAGACATAATTGTGAGTGGTTGTCTGATTGAGTTATTATAATCATTCACTATTGGGACTCGTAATCTGTTAATAATGGCCCTATGTTGGGAACAACTTAGATACTACTTGTACAGATTGATTATAGCTAAATTGCTCACCTTTAGCCTATTGAATTGTTTGTTGTTGCCCTTGGGGCTATTGTGATTAGTTATAGAGTTATGTCTTGCCTACGGGGATATATCAATATCAAAGAGGGTTATGTCTTGACTACGGGACTATATTGATGTCAAGGAGGGTTATGTGTTGCCTACGGGGCAATATTGATGCCAAAGAGGACTATGTGTGCCTTCATGGCTATATTAATGCCTAAGAGGGATGTGAAATACCTACGGGGCTATATTGTTGCCTAAGAGGGTTATGTGGTGCCTACAGGGCTATTTCATTGACTGAGGGGGCTATGTGACTTCCTACACAGACAAGGGGCTACCGATAGGGGTATATAGATTGATTTGTCACCTTCTAGGCTTATGTGGGACTAGGTAGGTGGTCTTGTTTGTTGTTTGTACCTGCCGAGCTTATGAGGACTTGGTTAGGTTGTTGTTTGATTATTTTTGTATGTTTAGATTCAGCATCAGTTTAGTATGCTTATCTTATTTTTTATTTCCTTACCTGATTACTTTTTGTATATTATGATACTTGCTTATTTAGTCTATTGCCTTTGCTACTTAGTATATCATTACATATTGATGTTCATTGCCTTAGGGCGCTGCATTGATGCCTGTAGGTCCCGAATGACAACTAGATAGACCTCCCCAGCAACACGGTTGAGTTCCAGTAGGTTGGCTAGCCCCTTTCCTCCGGAGCTACCAAAGTTTAAAGGTTTGTTGGACTTTGTTGTATATAGTTTTGTGGACAGGTCGAGGCTCTGTCCCGACCAAAATTTAAGAGACTTGTAGACTAGTGTTTTGGGTTGTATAACCAAGTTATTGTCCATGTTGACCTTATTTGTTTGTCGGCCGAAGTTTGGTGATGGTTTGGTTTATTGTTTTCATCTACATAGCATTTCTTAGCTTATGTATAGAAATCATGACGGCCCATATATCGTTTACATTTTCCTAGATATCATGGTGGCCTCGACAATCCAAACAGGATTTATGTGCTAGTTGGCTATTTTTTTATATGAACTATGGGAGTAGTTATAACCTTTATAGAGTTGTTGACAGGGGCCTTGCCGGCAAGAGCTTATTTTTAGGCCGAGATATACTCATTTGTTTTTTTAACTATGTGTGGCTTCTATGTGCTATTAGCGAATGGTTCTGTAGGGTTGGCTCAGGCCCAAGTTTTGGCATTGGGTGCCAGTTGCGCCCCTTGAGTTTGGGGTGTGACACCAATAACATATAAAACTGAACTGAACCGATCGATACACACCCTTATAGTTACCTCTATCAAATACTTTTAAAATCTTATTTTTATCATGTGTACTTTTAAAAAATTATACTATTAATTTATCTATTTTAAAGAAGAATTAAATGTTTTTTCAACTACAAAACTAATCGAGTCAATTACCGTAAAATAATAGGAAAAAGGTCATGTGAGCAAAATAAAATAGAGGACGTAAGAATCAGGAACGAATATGGCATCAAATCTATCTTTTGACATGCTTTACTCCGCCAAACCATTAGTATCAACAGGACCTCAAAAAATATTAAGAGTTGCGAATTTTTTTGGGTGGTTTGTTTGACAAAGACGGTCACTTATTTATTTATATATAATTTATATTAATATATATAAAACAAATTAAACATTCAATAAGTAATAATTTACGTATTATATTTTTTATATAATTAAACTCTACATAAAAAAAAAAAATTGCATAACTAATACTCCACTTCATCTGTTCACATTTAGTTGTTACTTATTTCTAAAAAAATATTTGCATAACTATTTTTTTCATGTTTTCTCCTTAGCCTAAAATACTATTTTTTGTAGCACTTTTCAAGAACCAATACTAAATATTAATTAGCAGAAATAATGTAATCAGATACATATATGACCAGAAAATTTGACCAGAATTTAGCCAGAAAATTAAAAAGTTTATAATTTCTTTTTTATTTTAAAATAAACTAATCTTTTTTTCATTTTTTAGTTAAAATGTATTAAAGTTAAAATGGTAAAATTGTTCAAAAAAGTAAAATAACATAGATAAAATACCATTCTGGCCAAATTCTGGCCAAATTTTCTGGCCAAAAGGATTTTTTGTTTAGAAGTCCCACATCGGTAGAGGGATGGGAAATTGGTCTCCTTATATGGACTTGGACAAACCTCCCCTCATAAGCTAGCTTTTGGGGTTGAGTTAGGTCCAGGTGTCATATCTTAACATGGTATCAGAGTCAGACCCATCCCAGTTTGTTGTTCACCGATGATGGGCCCCCATTTAGAAGTGTTCACTCTCCAGTTGAGGTCTGGGCGTGCGGAGGAGTGTTAAGATGTCCCACATCGGTAGAGGAATGGGAATTTGGTCTCATTATATGGACTTGGACAAACCTCCCCTCATGAGTTAACTTTTGAGGTTGAGTTAGGTCATGTGTCATATCTTTACATGGTATCAGAATCAGACCTATCCCAAGTTGTTGTTCACCGATGTTGGGCCCCCATTTAGAAGTGTTCACGCTCTAGCTGAGGTTTGGGCGTGCGGGGGAGTATTAAGAAGTCTCACATAGATAGAGGGATGGGAAATTAGTCTCTTTATATGGACTTGGACAAACCTCCCCTCATGAACTAACTTTTGGGGTTAAGTTAGGCTCAAGTGTCATATCTTGACATTTTTCCTATCAATAATTATAGCTTTCTCTTTATCTTTCTAGGATTACTAGCCTACCCACCAACACTCGTACAAAACTTACCCTCTGCACCAATAATACTTCTTCCCTCCCATTCCCATTTTAGCTGACTTTTTTTTTAATTTGTTTTAAAAAATGTGTTAGCTTTATTATAATTATAAATAATTTATTTTTACAATTTTCAACAATAGAAATATCAAAAAAGTTATTTTAGATCATTTATTTTTTTTAAATAAATAAATAAATATGATATTAAATCAAATGGTATAACATCATATAAAATGAAGAAGAGAGTAATTTCCTCCATTAATACGTTTAAAAAGTGATACACTTGTCGAAATTTATAACCACATAGATATCATATATTTTAGACGATAAAATTTTAATTAATGTCTATTTCTTTTTTATTTAAAATTTCATGTAAATACAAATTAAACATGAGTAATAAACATACTAGTTATTCAAATTAAACATGCATAATAAATAAATATTTCACTACCTAAGTCCTATTTAATGCGAAGTTTTCAAATGAAGAACGATCAAATCCAAACAATAATTGATATAGTGAGTTTACCATTTTACCCCTATTAATTATGATGAATGGATGAATAAAAAACTTAAGATTTTCAAGAAGTTTTACATTTTTCAAAGTAATAAATTGAGGTATAATAAGAAAAAAATTGTTGTCATTTCTTAATTTGTCAAAATGAACAAGTAATTAAAAATAAAAAAATAAAAAAAAGTGAACGAGTAATTAGGGATAGAGAAAGTATGAAGCGTTACAATATTTTTTTGTTATGATCATTCGTCCTTGAATGATCAACGTGGGTTTTTCCAAACTCTAAAGTGGCTGGATAAAACATTATTTAAAGTCTCTCAAGGCATTAAATAAATTATGATATTATTGTAAGGGAACCTAAAGATTAATGTAGGAAAGTAATCACATGCACTAATAACATGAGACATTTATTTATAGGTAAAGAATTTCAGGACTCTAATTTTTGCTTTCTCCCCCAACATAAGGTAAAGACCATTATTATTTATAGGTTGTTATGAATGGAAAGAAGGTAGGGTAAAAATATGTAATATTTCATTTAATTATTTTGACAAATTAATTTCATGTGTAAAACGACTATTTTTACACATAAAATAGTCATGTTGTTATGTGTTTCAAAAATAGTTAGTATGGTCATCAATGCGATCAGGTGAGATTTTGATGGATTTGAGCCTTATGAGTTGAGTTATATTAAAATGATTGATTTTGGTCAACATTTCATCATTCGAGCGTCGGATGAGAATTCTATTAGTTTCATTGAGTCTGGAAAGTCGAGTTTGATTTAGTAGGATGGTCGGTTAGAGTCGCGAGACCTTAGGTTATAATTTGGATATTTAGGTAAAAAGTTGAAATTTTGGCCTAAATGGGTTTCGAGGGATATTACGGTCATAAAAATCCTTTGTATTGAAATCCAACGATGTCATTGGTTCCAAAATATGTTCTATGATGAATTTACACTATTGGTTCGTGTTTATAGGGTTTCGGATGAGTATTGAGGATCAAAAAGATTTATTAAAGGTTGTTGGTACACACTTTTAGCGACGAAAATGAGTTTTAGCAACAAATCGATGAGTTAAATATCGATTCGAACCCATATCGAATTTTTGACATTTTGAGAGCTAGAAAGATCCGTTTGAGGTGATTTTTTTATGCATTTTTCTTTCATAATCATTGGGTATGTATTTCTAACCCTATCTTACTCTTTTCCCAAGAATCTCTTTCATATTTCATGGTTTCTACCCACAGTGTAGATTTTAAACCCCCCAAAGTAGAGAAATAAAAAAATTGTTGATATGAAGATCAATTTGGAATGAGTTTTCATTGATTTTCGAGATTTAGGGTCCTTGTATTGTGGGTAAACTGATTTTGAAGAAGTACATTGATACTTGTACTTTTTTGTAATTTGAAGCATTTTTTTAAAAAAGATTAGTCAAACACAATTTTCTTATCAAAAATACTTTTCAAATGAAATAAAACTTTTTAAAAAGCACTTTTCTGAAAAACTATTTTCAAGTGGTTCTAAAAATAAGCAGATTTTCACATAAATTTGTGTTTAGTTAATTCATTTGAAAAATGCTTGTGAAAAGCAAACTATGTTTAGGTAATCGTACTTTTGAGAGTCATATTACAAAAAAATGATAAGTATCAATGCACTTTTAGTATTAAGATTATTCATATAGAGAGATTATTTTACATATCTATTATAAAAAAATTAACTTAATTTTTATTTTTATTAAATTAAAATGTACATATTCAGATTTTCAATCACAATTATAAATAGATGAATAAAAAATAAATTAAATATTGATATAATATTAAGATGATGATTTAAATATAATTAAAAAATATCAAGAAAATTAAATTTAAAATTATTTCACAAATTAAATACATCACAAAATAAATAAATATAACAGATATATTAATAATTATGTACATATGGTATTTTTGTGTTTCAATTTAAGTGTTTTTATTCTTTTTTTTGGTTGGAAATGCTATGGAAAATATCTCATTACGAACACTTGTACGGAGCTCACCAAAGTTTGAGGCGTGTCAGACACTGTCCATAAAGTTATTTCATCCGATATAACTGTATTTTGAGGATTCAACAAGCTTTGCTAATATAAAATAATGAGTTAGAATGTAACAAAAATTAAAAAGAAAACCTAGCCTAACAAAGTATAGACCGGAGAACTCTGTTCTAACAAAAGGAATACATATTTCCTCCTATCCACAACAAGAACATTATATATTAAAAATGGGTAATGCCTCTAAGAATGTTGACCTCATTATTGGAATGGATTAATAGGAATATCAATAAAGACAAAGAGTTTAATGTATTTAGGATATTAAAGACCATAGTCAATTGACACTTTTATGGACATTCAATAGCTATTTAGGAATGGAAATTAAGATTGTCAACACAATCCTTTCACAAAAGGAAAGTCACTACAACTATTCAATTGTAGAATCAATTATCTATTGTTCCCTCTATCCCTAATTACTTGGTCACTTTCTTTCTTTTAGTTGTTCTTAATTACTTGTCCATTTTGACAAATTAAGAAATGACGATTTTTTTACATAATATATCCTCAATTAATTACTTTGAAAAGAGGTAGAACTTCTTGAAAATCTTAAGTTTTTTAATTCATCCACTTCATAATTAATATGGGTAAAATGGTAAAGTCACTATGTCAATTATTGCTTTCTTAATAGGTGTGTCAATTCAAAAGTGGACAAGTAATTAGGGACAAAGGGAGTATTTCCTTAGTTCTTTTTTATATGTCGTCCTTACTATAAATAGTTAGTCCATAATATTTATTATTTCATAAAATCAATATATAAATTACAATATTCATCCCATTTTATCTTTGTGAGTTATTCACCTTAAAAATATACATTTGACCAATATAGAAAAACTAAGTGAATAATTCAAACACTTAAATGAGAAGGGAAAAAATAAGACTGTACGATAGGGGTGTGCACTATTTGGATTAAACCGAAAAACCAAACCAAATCAAACCGAATTATAATTTGGATTGGTTTTTTGGATTTTTGGTTTGGTTTTGGATTTATAAGTTACTTTGTTTGGTTTTTTGGTTTGGTTTCGGATTTAGAAAAATGAAAACCGAAAAACCGAAAAAAACCGAATTATA
>JAJOOI010009171.1:0-55139 GCA_029582585.1 Solanum bukasovii | reverse complement strand
CTAAATCATAGTACCATCACGCAATCACCCCACTCCTTGTTTCTTGTAAGGTAATAGATTTTCTCTTCACATTGAATTTCAATTCATAGATTGAATATGGAGGGTCGGGAGTGGGTCTTGACCTTGGGTAATTGTTAGATGAAATTGCATGATAAACTTGAATAGTACAATGCCCTTGGAATGATAGATAGTGATTGTATAGCTTTAATTGTGATGTGAGTTTATGTGATCGTAAATACTACATGCTAGTTTCAACTTAGGGTTCCACATCTATTCTAAATTGTTGGGTATAATAATTGGTCGGAATCTTAAGAATGACGAACTAGCATATTTAAATTGTGTATATGCATGATTAGGTTGTGTTAATATTGAAATCAAAAGCCAAAAATGTATGTTACCTGGCACTGTTAGCTTCCACGATACCCCGTCTACGGACCGTAGATCCTTCTACGGACCGTTGATAGGGTTCGTCATTTGATGCACCTGAAATTTTTCACCAAGTGTCAAAACCACGTTCACCAAGTTCCTCATATGATGAGAAAGGAGAAGTTTTGATGCACAATGAGTATGTGGATGTAGTTCCTACTTGCTTGATTGGTATGAAGTTTGTTCGAGACTCTTGTTGTGGAGTTGATGTTTCCTCCTATGTTTATGCATTTATATTTACATGTTACAATTGTTGGGCCGCTAGTCTTGAGTTGTTTTTCCCTTAATGTGTTTAAAGTGTCATTCGAGGACGAATGTTCCAAAGTGGGGGATAAGAACGACTCGGAAAATGATAGAATGAACTTAAGCCTTGACGTTTGGGTTAGTGGGGGCTTAGGTTAATGTTTATGCTGTTTAAGAACTTAAATGGAGCTAGGTAGCATCCTAGGGTGCAAGCAAGGACCAAGGCTAGCGAGCTAGCCTAGTGGACTGCCCAGTTGACTAGCCTTTAAGTAATCCCACTGGAACAGACGGGCAAGGGGCAGATTTTTAAAGTTACGACTTTTAGGGTCAACTTCAAATGATGATATCGTTTATCTCAAAACGAATTAGATGGACCATTACCTATCCAATTAAAGGTATCTGAGTCCTCTTTCCAACGCCACCGAGTTTGCCCTTTTCCGATCTCGGAGTATGAAAAGAGATATAGTAGATTTTGTGGCTAAGTGCCCGAATCGCCAGCAAGTCAAGGTAGAACGTCATAAACCAGAAGGTATGACTCAAGGGATTGACATTCCTACTTCGAAGTGGGAAGTTATCAACATGGACTTCATGACAGGTTTACCTTGTACTCGCAGAAAGCATGACTCCATTTGGGTGATTGTTGATAGGGTTACTAAGTCTTTTCCCTTTCTAGCGGTCAAAACTATAAATTCGGCGGAGGATTACGCCAAGCTTTACATTAATGAGATTGTGAGGTTGCATTGAGTTCCTTTGTTTATCATCTCAAATAGAGGTCCTCAGTTTACCTCTAATTTCTGGAAGTCATTTCAGAAAGGTCTTGGAACTCAGGTTAATCTTAGCACAGTATTTCATCCTCAGACGGATGGTCAGGCAGAGCGTACCATTCAGACCCTAGAGGACATGTTGAGATCTTGAGTGATCGACTTCAAGGGTAGTTGGGATGACCACCTTCCTCTTATTGAGTTTGCTTACACAAACAGTTACCATTCCAGCATTCAGATGGCCCCTAATGAGGGATTGTATGGGCGTAGATGTAGATCTCTAGTTGTATTCGCAGACAGCATGACTCCATTTGTTTATCATCTCAGATAGAGGTACTCAGTTTACCTCTTATTTCAGAAAGGTCTTGGTACTCAGGTTAATCTTAGCACATGTATGGGCGTAGATGTAGATCTCTAGTTGGTAGGTTTGAAGAAGGTGAAGCAAGCTTGATAGAACCAGATTCGGTCCTTGATGATATGGAGAAAGTGTACCTCAATAGAGATAGAATTAAGATTCCCCACAGTGGCCAGAAGTCTTATGCAGATGTGATAAGAAGGGAACTAGAGTTCCAAGTTGATGATTGGGTTTTCCTGAAAGTGTCACCCATGAAGGGGGTAATGAGATTTGGCAAGAAAGGGAAGCTCAGTCCGAGATATGTAGGCCCTTACCGGATATTGAAAAGGACTGGTAAAGTGGCTTATGAGTTAGAGTTGCCAGCATATTTAGCAGCAGTGCATCCAGTTTTTCACATTTCACTTTTGAAAAAGTGTGTGGGTGATCCAGCATCCATAGTGCCATTAGAGATTGTGGCTGTAAAATATAGCCTTTCATATGAGGATGTACCAGTGGAGATTCTCGATCGTCAGGTTAGAAGGTTGACAAACAAATAAGTCTCTTCAGTCAAGGTATGGTGGAGGAGTCAGTCCGTACAGGGAGCTACTTGGGAAGCAGAAGCAACCATAAAGTCCAAGTATCCTCACCTCTTTCCTTCTTATTCCACTCCAGCTTGACGTACTAGTTCCTCTTCAGTTTTTCAGCCATTCATGCATAAATTCAGTCTTAGAATCACGTTCCTTCAGTTTGTACTTGCATTTTCAGCGTCTTTTCATGTTCTTGGAACTCAGTTCAGTCAGAAATTCAGTTCTCAGTGTTTAGTGGTAAGGATTGCAGGCCTCTCCCTTTATTTCAGCTAGTTTAGTCTTCATTCGAAGACGAATGGTCCCAAGGGGAAGATAATGTAACACCCTGTATTCGAAACAGACCAAAAATGCAGATTTTGAGAAGTTCCAGGTGCAACCCACGGTTGCCATCCACGGACCGTAAGTCAGACCACGACCATTGCTGGTGGTCCGTGGTTTACCACAGAAACCCCTCCCAGACCCAGCTTAGAAAATTGGCTAAGTCCCAAATCACAGACAGACCCACGGTTCGTAGATCGGACTACGGCCCGTGGTTTGTGTCCATGGATTGAGACCTCCTTTACCCAGCCTCTGACACAAACTAAGATCGACCAGCAAGAACCGTCATTTGATCCACGGTCTGTAGTTCTGACCGTAGATGAGGGTCAGCAGCCAGTTAGATAAAAATTATTGATGGGTCAACTTCAGATGGTCATAACTCTTAGCACAAAATGAACTCAAGGGTGGACTCCATCAACAAAGAGTTTAGGTTTATCTCCCAAGGGGGAGATGGTGTTCTTCGCTACCAGAGTCTATTATTTGTTCCTAATGTGGGCGAGTTGAGACAACATATTCTGGCAGAGGCCCATAACTCCAGATATTCTATCCATCCAGGCGCCACTAATATGTACAGTGATCTGCGGGAAGTCTATTAGTGGAATTGTATGAAAAAAGATATAGTAGATTTTGTGGCTAAGTGCCCAAATCGCCAGCAAGTCAAGGTAGAACATCAGACACCAGGAGGTATGACTCAAGGGATTGACATTCATACTTGGAAGTGGGAAGTTATCAACATGGACTTCATCACAGGTTTATCTCGTACTCGCAGACAGCATGACTCCATTTGGGTGATTGTTGATAGGGTTTCTAAGTCTTCTCGCTTTTTGGCGGTTAAACCTACAAATTCGGCGGAGGATTACGCTAAGCTATACATTAATGAGATTGTGAGGTTGCATAGGGTTCCTTTGTCTATCATCTCGAATAGAGGTTCTCAGTTTACCTCTCATTTCTGGAAGTCATTTCAGAAAGGTCTTGGTACTCAGGTTAATCTTAGCACATTATTTCATCCTCAGATGGATGGTCAGGAAGACCATACCATTTAGAACCTAGAGGACATGTTGAGAGCTTGTGTGATCGACTTCAAGGGTAGTTGGGATGATCAGCTTCCTCTTATTGAGTTCTCCTACAGAAACAGTTACCATTCCAGCATTCAGATGGCCCCTTATGAGGCATTGTATAGGCGTAGATATAGATCTCCAGTTGGTAGGTTTGAAGTAGGTGAAGTAGCCTTGATAGGACCAGATTCGGTCCTTGATGCTATGGAGAAAGTGCACCTCATTAGAGATAGACTTAAGACTGCCCAGAGTCGCCAGAAGTATTAAGCAGATGTGAGAAGAAGGGAACTAGAATTCTAAGTTGATGATTGGGTTTTCCTGAAAGTGTCACCCCTGAAAGGGGTGATGAGATTTGGCAAGAAAGGGAAGCACAGTCCCAGATATGTAGGCCCTTACCGGATCTTGAAAAGGATTGGTAAAGTGGCTTATGAGTTAGAGTTGCCAGCAGATTTAGCAGCAGTGCATCTAGTTTTTCACATTTCACTTTTGAAAAAGTGTGTGGGTGATCCAGCATCCATAGTGCCATTAGAGAGTGTTGTTGATGGCTAGTCTTTGATATGAGGCCCTTACCGGATCTTGAAAAGGATTGGTAAAGTGGCTTATGAGTTAGAGTTGCCAGCAGATTTAGCAGCAGTGCATCTAGTTTTTCACATTTCACTTTTGAAAAAGTGTGTGGGTGATCCAGCATCCATAGTGCCATTAGAGAGTGTGGCTGTAAAAGATAGACTTTCATATGAGGATGTACCAGTTGAGATTCCCGATCGTCAGGTGAGAAGGTTGGGAAAAAAAGAAGTCGCTTCAGTCAAGGTTTGGTGGAGGAGTCAGTCCGTAGAGATAGCTACTTGGGAAGCAGAAACAGCCATGAAGTGCAAGTATCCTCACTTCTTTCCTTCCTATTCCACTCCAGCTTGAGGTAATAGTTCCTCCTCAGTTTTTCAGCCATTCATGCGTAAATTCAGTCTTAGAGATTACGTTCCTTTAGTTTGTACTTGCATTTTCAGCGTATTTGCATTGTCTTGGAACTCAGTTCAGTCAGAAATTCAGTTCTCAGTGTTTAGTGGTAGTGATTGCAGGCCTCTCCCTGTATTTCAGCTAGTTTAGTCTTCATTCGGGGACGAATGGTCCTAAGGCGAAGATAATGTAACACCCTCTAATCGAAACAGACCAAAAATGTAGATTTGAGAAGTTCCAGTTGCACCCTTCGGTTGCCATCCACGGACTGTAGGTTAGACCACGACCCATGCTGGTGGTCCGTGGTTTACCACAGAAACCCCTCCCAGACCAAGCTTAGAAAATTGGCTAACTCCCGACTCCCGGACAGACACACGGTCCGTAGATCAGACCATGTTCCGTGGTTTGTGTCCGTGGATTGAGACCTCCTTTACCCAGCCTCTGAGAAAAACTACGATCGACCAGCACAGACCGTCATTTGATCCACGGTCCGTAGTTCTAACCGTAGATGAGGGTCAGCAGCCAGTTAGATGAAAATTATTGATGGGTCAACTTCAGATGGTCATAACTCTTAGCACAAAATGAACTCAAGGGTGCAGTCCATCAACAGAGAGTTTAGGTTTATCTCCCAAATGGGAGATGGTGTTCTTCGCTACCAGGGTCGATTATGTGTTCCTAATGTGGGCGAGTTGAGAGAACATATTCTTGTAGAGGCCCATAACTCCAGATATTCTATCCATCCAGGCGCCATTAAGATGAACCGCGATCTGCGAGTAGTCTATTGGTGGAATTGTATGAAAAGAGATATAGTAGAATTTGTGGCTAAGTGCCCAAATCGCCAGCAAGTCAAGGTAGAACATCAGAAACCAGGAGGTATGACTCCAGGGATCGACATTCCTACTTGGATGTGGGAACTTATCAACATTGACTTCATCACAGGTTTACCTCGTACTCGCAGACAACATGACTCCATTTGGGTGATTCTTGATAGGGTTACTAAGTATTCTCGCTTTTTTGGCAGTAAAGACTACAAATTCGGCGGAGGATTACGCCAAGCTTTACATTAATGAGATTGTGAGGTTGCATAGGGTTCCTTTGTCTATCATCTCAGATAGAGGTCCTCAGTTGACCTCTAATTTCTGGATGTCATTTCAGAAAGGTCTTGGAACTCAGGTTAATCTTAGCACAGTATTTCATCCTCAGGCGGATGGTCAGGCAGAGCGTACCATTCAGACCCTAGAGGAAATGTTGAGAGCTTGAGTGATCGACTTCAAGGGTAGTTGGGATGACCACCTTCCTCTTATTGAGTTCGCCTACAGAAACAGTTACCATTCCAGCATTCAGATGGCCCCTTATGAGGGATTGTATGGGCGTAGATGTAGATCTCTAGTTGGTAGGTTTGAAGTAGGTGAAGCAGCCTTGATAGGACCATCTTCGGTCCTTGATGCTATGGAGAAAGTGCACCTCAATAGAGATAGATTTAAGAGTGCCCAGTGTCGCCAGAAGTCTTATGCAGATGTGACAAGAAGGGAACTAGAGTTCCAAGTTGATGATTGGGTTTTCCTGAAATTATCACCAATGAAGGGGGTGATGAGATTTGGCAAGAAAGGGAAGCTCAGTCCCAGATATGTAGGCCCTTACCGGATCTTGAAAAGGATTGTTAAAGTGGCTTATGAGTTAGAGTTGCCATCAGATTTAGCAGCAGTGTATCCAGTTTTTCACATTTCACTTTTGAAAAAGTGTGTGGGTGATCCAGCATCCATAGTGCCATTAGAGAGTGTGGCTGTAAAAGATAGCCTTTCATATGAGGATGTACCAGTTGAGATTCTCGATCGTCAGGTTAGAAGGTTGAGAAAAAAAGAAGTCGCTTCAGTCAAGGTTTGGTGGAGGAGTCAGTCCGTAGAGATAGCTACTTGGGAAGCAGATGCAGCCATGAAGTCCAAGTATCCTCACCTCTTTCCTTCCAATTCCACTCCAGCTGGTAGTAGCACAGAGGGCAGAGCTACGATCCAAAAGGATATATGATCCTTCTAGGATCAAGTCTCTTTAGGCCACCACTTCTCCTATTGTAGCTCCAGAGCAAGCTGTAGTCCTACCACCTCCTGTAAAAGCGTCCTCCCCCAAAGTCTATGAACAGATTAAAGACTGAGGGGCTGAGGACAATCATTGAGGAAAAGCGTCTGTCCATGGATGGGGTCATTGACAGGTACCCAGAGATTAGGAGTTGTCTGAAGGTTCATAAATTCCCAATCTTCACCAAGCCTGGTGACCCTTACATTTCTAATTGGGTCCGAGAGTTCTATGTTGTTAAGGGAGCCTTGATACCTCAGCAAAAGAAGCAAGCAGCTGCATTTAAACCAGTTGATTATGTAGTGGTTTGGGGAAAGAAGGTCAAGTGTGATAGTAAGACTATCAATGATGTCTTGGATTGTCATGATGATATTGATGACGACTGTCAACACATGATCGAGACTACCACATTAGAAAATATGAAGAAGTGGTTAGCTCCTCTCATATCACATGATTCCCCAAATGGCTTGAAGTTGGAGCACCTATCGAGAAGAAGGATCTAAACGTAGCTGCAAAGTTTTGGTTTGGCTTCATCAGCAGTACTATTATTCCATCCTAGAACGAGTCGATTCTCCGGCACGCCAAGGCAGCCTGTCTAGGTTGCATCATTGATGAGACGAGGCTCAATCTGGGGATTAGTATATCAGAGGAGATGGTCATGAGGGCCAAGCAGTGCCAGACCTCAGTAGACGAGATCTAGTTCTAGTGTGCCATGTCCTGAAGGAGAAAATCAAGTAACCGATAGAAAGGAGTAGTCGGCGAGTCACCGAACGGTTCTGCGATGCAGTGCCATATCGCCCAAAGTTATAGAGCTTGAACTTGCGGAAGGCCAAAGCAAAAAAGCGATGGAATTGACCAAATGGCAGATCGCCGAGTGGATCGGTGATCCTGACTTATTGCGCCGAATGGTCCTTCACAACACATTTTTGGGCGACTATAAATACGTTTTTACATCTTTAGTTTAGTATCCAACATTGAATAGTTTTCATTTTATTTTAATTTTCAAGTTTGAGAGCTGAAAACTGAGTTTAGAGAAAATATTTCCTTAGCTTTGAAGATTTGATGATTTCCATTTCTGAAAAATTGGAAGTGGGTGTTGAAGATTCTTTATATTAGAACTTTGTAAAGACAATATCAATCCTACCCAATTGATGGAAACACAACTTGGTAACAATTTTTACCTTTTTATGATGTCTAGCTAAAACCCCAATTCTTGGGGTGTGATTATGTGATTATGGTTTGATTTAGCTGCTAGGTATTGTTAATTGATAGTGTAAATATTGTTTAAAAGTGATTTCGTTCAGTAATTGTGGTTGAAATTAATGGGTTGTAGTTGCAAATACAATCCTAACTTCGTGTTTTTGGCTTGCTCGAGAGAGAGGTTTTAAAACCAAATTTTTTGAATCGATGTTTTGTGGGTATTGGGTTGTCATAGGTTCAGCTCGAGAGAGTGAACCCTAAACCCTTCTCCACACATTCACCTCGAGAGAGTGAATGGACTAAAGCAAATGTTGTTCTTAATTGCTGCTTATTGGTGTTCTAGAGAAACTAATTTGATTCCAGGTAAATTGTTCGAGAGAAAATTTACCCGGATTAAAGTCTAGCTTATTCACTGATTTACAACTATTCACTATTAATTGCAATTACCCGGATGTGTACCTTAGCCCATAATCCAATCACATCCCAAGAACCCGTCCCTATACTTGTTATTTTCATATTATTTGTTGTTGTAGCTGATAGTTGAACCCAAATCTCCCTGATATTAGACATTTGTGTCAACCATAACTTGAACCATGCTTTTATTCGTAAATGATTTTAGCTATGATTGACTCGAGCATATCCTTACTTGTCTATTGATTCTCAAGTACAAACCACTCCCCTGGGACTCGACCCCAACTCACTAGTTGTGTTATATTACTACTTTACTATCGTTGGCACTTTGTACTGGATGAATTGCCCTGATATGTGAAATCACTTTTTCCTTGTGTTGAGTTGCTGGTATTTTAGTTTCTGGTGCAGGTCATTTTGACTTTCGCAATCGCGGCCAGTAGGCTCGCGATCGCAATGAACCTTTCTCTACCTTAGCTTTCATGATCAAGTACAGGGAGCTTCGGATCATGAAGTATGTTTTTCGTTCCCTTCACAATCGCGATATATGTTTTTCATACCCTTCGCGATCGTAAGAATTAGTGGTTTGCAATGGTGATGAACAATTCACACCAGGACAGAACCCAAATTTAGTATTCTTCCCCAAATTCCAATTTCTCAATTTTCAAAGCTTTGGGGCATTGGGAAGCGGTTCTTGCTATTATTTTGTGGTTTCTAGTGTGGTTAAGCTCCTTTTAATTATCCTCCAGCGAATTCCTTCTAGTCATATCTTCCGAAAACTCTTTAAGCCTTGATCTTAAAGTGAGTTTTGGGGTTTTCCCCCTAAATTTGTGAAGTTGTATTTTAATGATTTGGAACTCATTTCTTAATCTATCTTAAAGAGTTTTTGAACCACAATTTCTTTTTTATGTATATAATGTGTATTTCAACTAAAATTTGATTTCACCCTTCTAATTTTCAAAGTGATTTTTTGACTATTTTACCCCCAATTTATAATCCTATCAATATGGATGTATCTGGGCTCCTTTTGATGTATTTTATCCATTCTTGATAGTTGTGGATCATTTCGGTGATGGTGTGATAGAGGATATGATTCGATAGAGTTGTTTGGGTTTAAGTTTTGTCCCTTGAGGTAGGTTTGGTTATCCCTATTTTAGAATGAGATGAGTAATTAATTTGTTCTTAGGAAGTCAACTGTGATATGAGTGTTAGTGTGAATTGTAGTGGTTGGTATGTTTTGACCTTCTTGTTTAGGTCGTGTGATTCTTAACATGTGTGGAGGATTTTGTGGTACGAGGATTGTTGATGAAAACTTGTGATATTTGTATAATTTCCTGAGAAAGGGGTTGTAGTTCTATCTTTATATTTTTCATTCAGATCTATGAGTTAGGGGCTTGAGGTATATCTGACCATCTTAAAATGAAAAAAATGCTTTTTCTAAGTGGTAAAGACTAATTTCAACTGGATTCTTCTACTATTCTTATCATTTGAGAACATGTTTCATGACTTGTTGAGTTTGAGAAATTTATGCTATACAAAACCCTCGATGAACTCATTATGCCTTTGTGTTGTATGAGTTGTGATGCATTCATCCTCATTCACCATAGTATTGTTCATGGGAATATGAGAAAGTGGAAAAATGTTACTTTTGAGAAAGAAAATGTAACACCTTACCTATATCCTTGACCATGAGCTAGGTGGCAAGTTGATGAGATATTGAGATTATGATATTGGTATATAGATTGCAAGTCCCCCCATGGGTCCATGTCTGGAAGCTAAAGCTCGACAAGGTGCATACGACAGGTTGTGCGATGACCTTATTACCACAACATCATTTTATTCTTTCATCATTCATTACATTACGTTGGCTAGCCTTGCTGTGTTGTGTGACTTTTTTTTTGTATCCTTGTATGTTTACTTCATTTGCACCATAACTATATAAATTGGTGGCATTGATGCTAGAATGGGATTTTTCAGTGTGCAGGTGGCAGCATTTCATAATTGTTTTTTAAGTTTGATTACTTGCTTTTACTCAGTAGCTCTAACCTACTGATTACATGTGGATTGTACTCACCTCTACTTCTTTTGACAGATGAATTGATTATGCAATGTTTGAACTTCAAAGTTGTGGTGAGATCCTTGTTCGGTTCATCATTTAAGCTTCACTGTTCATTTATGTCTTTATATATGTTTCAAAGACAAGTGTTGGAATTTAAATTTAGATATTGTATTTAAAATCTCTTTAATTCTTATGATACTAGGTTTTAAGAATTCTTTGTTGCATCTTAGTTTTTCTTATTTTATGTTTGACTTTATTCTAGAAGTCTCATAAGTGTATTTACCTTATTTTCTACAACATTTGAGATAATTGTTGGTTTAGATTCTTTGGCTTACATATTGGGTTGGTTTTGGGGTGTGTGTCATCATGACTTCGATTTTTGGATCGTGACACTTACATTCCGAAAGATTATTCCAACAATACATACTTAATGTGTCATGCCCCGAAGCTACCCCAAGATGTGGACACGGGACCTAGGATCATGAGTGACCCCAAGCTAACCCTGCTAGCATATCATAAGCAAACTGAACATATCTATAAATATGAACTGATACGGAAGCTAAATCATGAGATAAATTGAAATGATGAGGAATACCCATATACTGTCTGAATATATGAAAACTGAGAGTTAAACAACAATTGAAAAGTCAAACTCAAATACTAAAGTTGAAACTAACTATGTCTGAAATAAGCTCTAACTGACTAGAAGTGCTAAGACATGCCCCAGCTAAATCTAGCAAAAACTACAACTGAAGACTAAAATAGAAAAGATAACCATGTCAATCATCCTTGAAGAATGAGGACTCACCACTCATGCTACTGAACTAGAGATCAAGAACCGATTTATGCGTGTTCTAGAAGCTGAGGACCTGAACCTACATCACAAGAAGATGTAGCGTAGAGTATGCGTCAGTACTTGAAAGGTACTGAGCATGCATGATAAAGTAAAGCTGAACAATAAACATAATTGAACAAAGAATATATCTGAGTAATGATAAGAGATAAGCGTGAAACTAAAATGAGAATACTGAACATGAACTAACTAAATGCAATGACCAAGTTTATAACATACTGAGACTGAAATATGACTGTAACTGATAACATGGTCAATGCAATAGAATCTGACTGGACTGTGGGAGCTACTAATAACCGACATAAAACCACATAAGCTAAATGGGGAGTCCAATGTATACGCCCCATAAAGAGGACCCAATATACCCTGCTAGAGGTATAGAGGCATGAATGACGTGATCAATAAGTATAATGCCCACAAAGGGGACTTACCTACGGGGCACATAGTTTTGGGACTATGAGGATGACTGACCCTAGTCCACTCGGTATTAAGCTACTCCCAATTGATTATGTAATTAACAATTATGACTGAATTTCTGTAATACTGGATAGCTCAAAATACGGACATGCAAACTGAGAATGCAACATTAATATGCTGATAATGAAACATTCCAAAACTGAGGCATGTATATGTATCTGAAATAACTGATCTAGCATGTGTAATTCATGCACTAAAAGAACTACATAGGGTTATGAATTTATGAAAGAATCTACAAAAAGCGATACTAAATTCATGACAATCTGATTTGGGTCATTCTAAAAGCTAAAACCCAACAATTTCTAACATTCAAGAAACCCTAGGTCTAGGTATTATTAAGGAAATCAAGATTCTGACTGAAATCTAGGGACCTAATGGGTGAAAGGAACCCACTAGTGAAATTCTACTTACCTGTTGACTAATTCCACGGAGAAATCTTTCAATTTTTGGGTTAAAACTGAAGAAACCTTGCTGTGTTCTTGGAAGGGTATGGGTCACCTCTTTTATCCTCTTTTGTTCTAAGTTTGATGAATTTTTAGTGAATGAATCGCTTAGCGAAAGATATGACTAAGTTATTAGGTTTAAACTGACCAAAACTACGTAGTTTAGAGATCAAATGACATAGTTTAAGTGCCCAAGGCATAGGAAAAAGACCTAAATGACCCTAACTTAAAAGCTGTTGAAGGCCACCCACGAAGGGACCTACGGTCTGTGGGTTGACCTACCACATAGGTAGGGGTCGTCGATCAAGTCTTCCGGATAGTGCTTCATTAAAACGAGCATAACTTTTTACTCAGAGATGGAATTTTAGCAAAATCGATGGCGTTGGAAAGAATATTCAATTATATTTCATTTCATAGGTCATGGGGCACCTAATTCCTTTTGTGCTTAGAGTTATGACCATTTGAAGTTGACCCATCATTAATGTCCCTCTAACTGGCTACTGACCCTCACCTACAGTCAGACCTACGGTCCAACTACGAATTGCACTGGTCGGCCGTGTGTGGGATCAGAGACTATAAAGATTTGGGCCTTAACGACGGAAGCTCACCTTCGATCCATGGTCTTACCTACGGTCTGTGGGTGGTTCCGTTGGTACTGGCACCAGTTTTTTTTTCTTCTGAAAACTAGGATTTTCTTCATTTTGAGACCAAAGGTTTTACATTATCTCCCCCTTGGGAACATTTTTCCTTGAATGACGTCTAAACAAGCCTAGTATGGACGAAAGGAGTTGAAATCCCTACCACTAAGTACTAGAAACTGATTTCTAACTGAACTGAGTTCCAAGAACATTCAAATATGCTGAAATGCAAGAACAACTAAAGGAACATGATACTAAGACTGAATTTACGCAAGAGTAAACTGAGAGACTGGACAGGAAACTATTATCTCAAGCTAAAACAAAATCAGAAGGAAAGAGATGAGGGTACTTGGCCATCATGGTTGCTTATGCTTCCCAAGTAGCTCCCTCTACGGACTGACTCCTCCAAGTTTGTCAAATCTCATTACCCCCTTTATAGGTGATACTTTCATGAAAACCCAATCATCTATCTCAAACTCTAAGTTCTTTCTCCCTACATCTGCATAGGATTTCTGTCTCATGTCTATTTCTGATGAGCTGAACTTTTTCCCATAGTTTCATTAACCGAATCTGGCGCAATCAAGATTGCTTCACCTACTCGTCCACCTTAGGAATACATAAGCGACCATATCCCCCTTGGGAGAAAACCTCTACTTTGTGCTGATGAACTGCACCATCCAACTGGAATAATATAGGATCACTATCCTATTTTTCCTTAACCTCCGCTACCAATAAAGCTTTTGATCTATTCTGGACTGTCACACCACCATCTGATGTGTCCGTAAGACTAATTGCTAAGCGAGCAAGCCGATGAACATCTTTTGCTAATATCTTCCCTTTTTCCTCAACATGTGCTGCACTATCCTCTAGAGATCATCTTTTTGGTCTTAAGGTAAGAGATAATTCGACCTATAGGCAATGATCTACTATCCTTCCATTTTAAGACTGGCTCGTTGGAAACTGAAAACGAACGATCTTAGTTCTACAATCGACTGTGGCATAATGGGAATGTAACCAATCCATGCCTAGAATGATATCGAAATCTACCATTTGTAACTCTACAAGATCTGCTAAGGTGAATTTCTAAGAGACCGTGACAGGAAAATTTTTGTATGCATGTCTAGCTATAATTGGGTCACCAACTGGAGTAGAGACTGAGAAGGGTTCTGAAAGAGTTTTTGGATTGACACCTAAGATTACTGCTATAAGCAGAGTTACAAAGGTAAAATTATCCCCTGGATCTTACAATGCATAAACATCTAAGAAAAAACTCTAAACGTACCAGTGACCATATCAGGAGACTCTTCATGATCCTGGCGAGCCTGGAGAGCATAGCACCTGCCTTGGCGCTGACCACCACCTGTACCAGATAAAGCACCCTGCTGGTGATGTTGGGACTGTAGACTGAGCCCTACTATCGTTACCTCCTTGCCCCTGGCTGGCAGTAGGGCAATCTTTCACCCTATGACCAGTCTAAGCACATCCATAGCATCATTCCTTGCCTGCAAGACTATCACATGGATGGTTCTTACCACACTTTGGACAAGTAGGGTAGGTCCTATTTACTGAAACATTTCCCTGAGACTTAGAGCTTGGCACACTACTATTCTGATCCTGTCGAAACTGTGAGTTATTTCCATCACTCGATTTCTGCTGAGAGTACTCATAGTTCCCCATTCTATCTTTCTTGTTGACCTTAGCTATTTCCCTAAGCTTATCTCCCTCAGCCTACTAAGCATGATTCATGATCCTAGAGATATTCATATCCTCTAACAACATAGCACTTCTGCACTCTGTCTTCAGTAAGTCGGATACCCCAAATAGAAATTTACTCATTTGCACCCTTGGATCGGCAACCATGTGTGGAGTATACCTAGAGAGTTGGGTGAACTTAAGTTCGTACACTTGGACTGACATGGAATCTTGTCTCAAATTCATGAACTCTTGTGCCTTAGCTTCTCTCAACTCCCTTGGGAAGAACCTGTCAAGAAAAGCTCCGATAAAACACTCCCAAGTCACATGAGTTGCATCCGTACCCCTATATTCTTTCCACTAAGTAAACCAAATGTGAACCAAATCTTTAAGCTGGTAGAATGCAAACTCTAACCTATCATTTCTAATCACTTCCATCACTCCAAAGATTTTCTTAACCTCATCGATGAAGTTTTGGGGATCCTTACCAACCTTCAACCCTAGAAACATAGGTGGATTCATCCTAACAAAATTCCGAACTCTAGCTGTAGCTTACCCAACATAAGTGTTAGTAGGAACTGGGGCCTACTGATTGTTCTGGTTAGTCACACTCTGAGCCAAAAGCTGAATAGCGTTCCAAAACTATGCATTCAAAACTTCCTAATCTAGGTCTTGAGGAGCTGTGTTAGCGTTGCGAGAATTAACATTCCTTCCGTAAGCTCTACGAGGAGGCATGATCTTAAAGTGCATAACGTCGAGTTATAAATGAGAACTTGGATCATACCTTACACATGATAGGAGTAGCAAAGAAAGTCAAGTTTTCCTAAAACACTTCGTAGCCTCCCTCTCATTAGATGTGGTGCACTTCACACCCAAGAAAAAGACTCTACTAAGTGCGGCTTTTCAGACATCCTAGGACACTTAAACCTAGTGCTCTGATACCAAGTTTTTCACTCCCTGAAGCTATCCCCAGGACGCAGACACGGGACCTAGGATCACGAGTAACCCCAAGATAACCCTGCTGGCATATCATAAGCAAACTGAACATATCTATAAAAATAAACTGATGCGGAAGCTAAAGCATGAGATAAACTGAAATGATGGGGAATACTGATGTTTGCGTAATTAAGACACAATTCTGATGCAAGTGTCTACGATCCTACAATAGTTTAGTAACCTAACCTAGGGTTGGGATCGTTCCCAAGAGATTGGTTTTGAGAATTAACAGAAAAATAAAATGTAGTTCTAACTAGTCGTAGCTAAAGACATTAATGATTAAACATATTGTAAATTAAAGGGAGGGACACAAGAGTGTCAATTAAAAATGGGGGATTTTGTCACTAGTAGGTAAAAACAGCAAAATAAACAAGGGTTTCTAAGTAATGAGAGGGGATCCTTGGGATATGACGGGAATACGGGTTAAGCTAAATTATTGGGTACATGCTTTTGATAGAAGATTCATAGAATAATAGTGACTAGGCTAGACTTTAAGGGGGATAAGCTCTCTCTCGAGCAACTTACCCCGTTTCAAATGTGTTCCTCTCGGACACTCATTTGCCGCTTAAAGACCAGCCTACGCCTTAACCCACTCACTCTCTCGAGCTGAGTGTGTGGACATGGGACTAGGGTTCACTCTCTCGAGCTGAACCTCATGTTGATCCACTCACACCGGCCATCAATTTAGTTGTTTTAGTTTTATGACCTCTCTCTCAAGCAAGCCGAAAACACATAAATAAACTTGTATTTGCAACTACAAATTCATTAAATTAATCCACAACCACTAAACTAATCACATTTAAACTACAAATAGACTATCAGCAAGCAAGACCCAACAATTATCTTAACCCATATTCGCTAAATCACACCCCAAGAATTGGGGTTTCTAGCCACACAACAAGAGATAGAAATTTATACCTAAATGACCTTGCATTCAAATAGGTATGAAGATTTAAGTCTTATTATAGGCCAAGAATGAAGAATCGAAGAGACCCAAGTCCAAATCCTTGGAGCTGAAACCCTCTTCTTCTAGAAGTCTTCAAAACCCTCTCAAACTTAGAGCAAAAATATCAAAAAGTACTATTCTATATGAAAATTATAATAATTGTTCCACACCTAAAACTACAACTCTAACTAGTATTTATAGTTTTCACAGATTTGTGCTGCAGTGGTTCATTCGGCGTTGTTAATCGGAATCACCGATCAACTCGGTGATTAGCCCTTTGGTGTAGTTCATCGTCGTCTTGCACCGGCCCTCAACATCGTCATGCTCTGGGTCATTACGCGACATGATACTGCTTCGCGGAACTTCTCGGTGATGCGCCGACTACTCTCTTTTTTCGCCAACTTGATCATTTCCTTCAGGGCTCAGCACTCTGGAACAAAAGGCAAAGTAAGACCCTTCGACGACTCGCCAAGTGGACTCGGTGATCCTCAAGCCTTCATTTCTTTTTTGTTTTCAGCCTTTTCGTTCCTTTTTGCGATGTACGGTTCATGATTTCCTTAAATCTTCAAATACCTGAAACATAAGGGTTTTCATTATATATTGAGATAAAATAAGCATTTAAGGACACAATTTCTATTAAAATATAGCCCTAAATGAGTCTAATTTGTGGACTCATCAACACCCCCAACGTAAACTTTTGCTTGTCCTCAAGCAAACTAAAGTTCAGCCGTTCAAAAGGGTGTCTCGAATAGTGCTACACAAGACTCAATCATGAATGCACACAACAAGACTCAATAAACTTATGCAAAGATCAAATGTGCACCCAAAGATTCAAGTTTTGACTCACCAATATCAACGAATCTCATGCTCACAATACTTGCGTCAAATGGAAGTTCAAGCTCAACTATAGTGTTCAAATGCCCTCACACAAAGAATGATTCCATATTCACACAATGGTTTCACAATTTATAGGTTTGGAATCAGTTGCAACGCTCACACTGACAAAGAAGAACATAATGCATAATTTCACCCATAGGTTTGCCCGTATTTCCAATCAAGATTTGTTTCAGCTCACTCAAGATAAAAAAGGACTTCTCAAGGCTTATAATGGCGCTGAGTGCGAAGGTATGGTCATTTAGGCTCAGTGACTTTCATCCTCATGAGATGTGGTGCTCACAACACTTCCTTTCCTTCTCCTTCACCATTTTCATTAGTGCTTATAAGTCATCCCATTATTTACTTTTCCAAGAATTGTTTGGAATCCCCTTTTCATTTTTCAACTTTATTCCACAACTTTTCTTTTTCATTCTTTTTCTTTTTCTTTTCAGTCTTTTTTTTTCATATATGGAAGGGTTCCATTTTCCTCAAAACCATGGGTAGGAGGGACTTTCTTGCACTTCTTGATTTGCCTTCTCTTTTCACCACACCCCCAACTTAGGCTGTTGGCCTAAGTTGGCTATTCAAACTAACCACAACTTCATGAGGATTATGGGTGATGGATTAAGAAAAGTCTAGTTTTCATAAAGTTTCTTCCAAAGAAAGGTAAGGCTCAAGCGTTGTTCAAGAGAGAATCACGCACTCACAAGGTATGTCACAAAAGAGGTATATGTCAAATTGGTTTATACCCGTAGAATTTGCCTAAGATCATATCAAGAGATAGCATCACTTAGTTGAAAGGACCAACGGGGAAAATTCTAGGATCTATCATGCATAGTTCACAAGTAAGCTCATCACACTAGGCATTGACACTATAAATCAAACAAGACTCCACACTTTCGCTAGTGTGCAATGATCATCACAATAGACTAAATTCGATACTAGGCTAGTAATAACGAGATGCAAAGAATTCACATATTGTCTATGAAACTTTATTTGGCCTTATCGTAGCCGCGCATTCATGTTCGTTCGATTGAGAGCACTATTCAAGTCATCGGTGTTGATTGGAACTGAGACTCAATATTTTGCAAAAGAACAACCACATTCAATACATGTGAGGTGGAAAAAATGTGTGAAAAATTCAAAAAATTTCGGAAGGGTCAAAACCATTTTGCAGTTTAAAATAAAAAGAGTCGTAAGCTCAAACATCCACAGAAAGAAAATGATAATATCAGTTAAAACAAAATAGCCCAAATATATAAATAAAAACACGAGTCACAGTAGCGAACAAAAGGTGAGCCTCACCCCACCACATTTAAAAATCATTTGTCCTCAGATGCACATGACAAAATATCCAAAATGACAATTAAAGAAAGACAGAGATGGAGGTAAAGAGGAGATCCTTTCTAAGCAGTCGCTCCATGTGTTTGGGCGTCAGTACCCGATGCCTTACCCTGAGCTTGGGCCTTAGTGCCTGAGGTCACCTCAAAGGGGACAACAGTGCTAGCTTCACCAAGGTCTGGTGATTGTTATTCTGCCAGAAAGACATGCACAGCTCTTTTGTGTCGCGAAGGAGAGGATTGAAATGCTAAGCGGCAATGTAATCCAACTCCGAGCACAATTCAACAACTAAAATGCTATAAAAATGCAAGAAATGTAGAAACTAGAGTGCGGGTGTGAGTTTGGACAGATAAAAAGTGAGGGAAAGTGAACGAAGTTGAAACTTGTTAAACCTTTGGCTTGCAAAAATCATTCAGTTTTTTCCCACTCGGCTACATTAGTCGAGCTCACCTACTCACTCCGTGGAACCCCGACTGTTTAGCTTCTTTCGCCAAAATTTACAAGACCACTGCCTTACGAGGGGTCGAAACGGCGATTTCCATCGTGATCACTGACATGATCGGCGATTCGCCAATTATTTCCAAACCTCGGCGAGTTTTACAGACTCTAATGTTGATGATGTCTTGAGTCAAATGGCGGACAACGTCGAATTCGCTGAAATATTCGGTGACTCACCGACTGGATCTATTGCTTGCCATCATTCACTTTGTCGAACACTTCTCATACTTTAACCTGTACAAACAACACACCATTATTTTACCAAGAAATAACAAGCAATATAAGGGGTTTTGGGTTGCCTCCCAAATAGCGCCTTCGTTAATGTCGCGGCACGACGGAACAGCGCCTTCAGGCGTCTTCCAAATACACCACTTCAACCAAAGAAATCTCTTGACAATCCCCAAAATATAATTCCAGACGTTAATCGTTCACTTTAAATAGAGGTCATTCCTGATCTTCAACTTCTATTGCACCATTGGTGAACACTCGCGTTACTCTAAAGGGTCTAGACCATTTGGATTTGAGCTTTTCGGGAAAGAGTCTAAGTCGAGAGTTGTATAGAAACACCCAATCTCCCACCTTGAAGTCCCGCTTGAGTATCCGAGCATCATGCCATTTATTCATCTTCTCTTTGTAGATGGCTGAACTTTCATACGATCTGAGTCTAAATTCATCCATTCATTCAGCTACTCTACCCTCTCCCTTGATGTTTTTGACCAATACAAATTTAAAGCATTCAATGCCCACAATGCTTTGTGTTCTAACTCGACGGGCAATTGACAAGCCTTACCATAAACCAAGTGATATGGAGACATACCGATACGTATTTTGTAAGCGGTCCGATATGCCCATAGTGCATCATCGAGTTTCCTAGTCCAGTCATTTCTGTTGTCATTTACTATCTTTGTCGAGATGCTTTTTTTTCGATTTGACACTTTGACTTGGACATTTGTTTGGGGATTATATGGGGTTGGTACTTTGTTTTTCACCCCATATTTGCTCAGTGCCATTGAAAACCACCTATTTCAAAAGTCGGACCCCCATCGCTAATGATTGACGTCAAAGTGCCAAATCTTTCGAAGATGTAGCATTTTCAGAAATTGGAAAACACTTTTTCCTTCGTTGTTTGGAAGTGCGGTAGCTTCTACCCATTTGGAAACATAATCTACAGCCACTAAGATATATTTATTTCCAAATGAGCTCACAATGGGCCCATGAAATCGATCCCCCTTACATCGAATAACTCAACCTCTAAAATAAGAGAGAGAGGTAATTCGTGTCTTCTAGATACTCCGCCTTGCTGCTGACATTGCGAGCATTTCTTCGCGAAGTCATGTGGATCCTTGTAGAGAGACGACCAGTAATATCCACTCTGGAGAACTCTAGAAGCGGTGCAAATACCACCATGGTGACCTCCCACTGGAGATGTATGACAAGCATGGAGAATTTCCACCGCTTCTTCTTCCGTAACACACCTTCTAATGACATGGTCAGCACACTCTCGAAACAAGTATGGTTCATCCCAAAAGTACTTTTTAACATCGAACTTGAACCTCTTCTATTGGTAAAAGGTCAACTCATCCGGCATCAGTCCACACACAATGTAATTTGCAAAATCTGCATAACATGGAGTATGTTTGAGAGATATTACAAGCACCCGTTCATCGTGGAAGGAGTCGTCTATGTCGACCTCATGCTCATCATTTTCCTTTACTTCCAACCTTGATAAGTGATCAGCCACTTGGTTTTCGCATCCTTTTCGATCTTTTACCTCAAAATTGAATTCCTGTAATAGTTGCACCCACCTTATCAATCTTGGTTTTGCAGCTTTCTTTGCCATCAAGTAACGGAGTACAGCATGATTAGTATGTACGATTACTTTGATGCCTAGCAAGTATGCCCGAAACTTTTCAAATGCATAGACTACCGCAAGCAACTGTTGTTCAATGACCGTATAATTTTGCAGATGCCAGAAGGAATTCCTACTATATGGGCTATTGTCCATCTAATAGCTTTTATATGCTTCCGCAATACATCAATGAGCAATTTCACCTTCTTTTCAAGCAAATCGGCTGCGATAATCACTGGTAAAGTATTATTGGCTCCTACGAAGGCATATTTGAGATGAGAGGGTAGGGCTTTTAACTCCAGATTCGGTGGTTCTTTTGTTGATGGCTTTGAAGGAGGACTTTCTCTAATTTTCAGGTCGATGTCCGACTTGATTGGATTCCTTGAATATACTCCTAACCCCGATAAGGTAGCTACCACTTCCTCATAGCCTTGAACTTCAGATTCATCATAATTGGCAAGTACAAATTCAAGGGGTTCATTCTTTCACATTAAATGGCTCACACTTGCCACTGTCTCATCTATAACATTCTCAGTAGACACCACATGGATATTACTTGGTTGCTTTATGGATTTACAGATATTGAAGATCACCTCATCATCATTCACACGGAACTTCTATTTCCCGCTTTAGACATCCACTAATGCTCTCCCGGTACCTAGGAATGGCCTTCCCAAAATAATAGGGATTTCAACATTGATCTCACAATCTAGAATCACAAAATCAGCTCGAAAGATGAACCGATCCACTTTCACCAATATGTCATAGAATATCCCCACTGGGTGCTTGATTGATCGATCAGCCATAAGATGTCTCATTGTGGTTGCCTTTGGTTCACCCAAACCAAGTTGCTTGTATATTACATAGGGCATCAAGTTAATGCTTGCTCCTAAATCGCACAAAGCTTTAGCGAATTGGAGCCTGCCAATTGTGCACAGGATTGTGAATGCCCCAGGATCTTCTCTCTTAGTGATTGACTCATTTGTCATAATTGCACTGCAACTATAGGGCACCTCAATCGTTTCATAGTCCAAGCTCATTTTCTTTGTAACCAACTCTTTAATGAATTTGGCGTTATCCCGACATTTCCAACAATGCTTCCACCAGAGGAAGGTTACTTGCTAAGTTCTTGAATACTGACAAAAATTTTCTGAACTTCTCATCTACATTCTTATTTTTCAAACGTTGGGGAAATGGTGGAGGTATCTTGGGTAAAGGGTGAATGAATTTTGGAACTTGAACTTGTTGCTCCGCTTCCTCCTATGGTTCTTTTGCAAGGTTTCGTCGAATAGGTAATTCTTGTTCTTCCACATCTTGGATCTCTTCATGATTTTTAGTATCCTTATCTTCCATCACATTCCCTATTGCCAACTTGCCGCTACGGGTTACTACAACAAGCTCTCTTTCAATATTTTCAATCACTGTTTGCAACCATACTTGAAGTTTGAGAAAACTTCACAAAACACTGATACATACACTTGACTGATTTTATATCCCCTCTGCAAAATAGTAACACATCATCAACAAAACTCAATTATACTATCTTCTAAGAATTCCGTCTAGGATGGTAATGGAAGTTAGGGTCTATATGAAAACTCTTCAGAATTCTGATCAAGTAATCCATTGCTAGTACAAATAAATAGGGGGGCATTGGATCCCCTGTCATACCCCTCTCCTTACTTTAAAAGGTGTTGTCCTGTGTCCATTAATCGAAATAGAGTATGTGACTGTTGTAACACATTGCATTATCCACTTGATGACTCTAGTTGGTATTTTAACTTCCTCAAATACCTGCTCCAAAAATGTCCATTCCATAGAATCATAGGCTTTTTTCATGTCAATTTTCTCCATCTACTTTTATAAATTGCCTGACTCCCATATCCTTTCACAATTTCATGACTCGATATCACATTTTCATTCAAAGCCCTTCGTGGTACAAATGCTAATTGATTAGGATTTACACGACTCTTCATGATAAGTTTCAACCTAGCAGTTATCACTTTGGATATAACTTTGTATATTGTTGAGCAACATGAAATTGTCTTGTACTTACTTATTCTAGTTGGGTTGGCCACATTCGATATAAGTGTTCCAATAGTACAATTAATTGGTTGATACATCCAACCAGTGTCAAAGAAGTTTACAATTTCTTGTCTAATCTCCTCCCCCACTATTGGTCATGTTCTTTTGAAAAAGACACTATTTAATCCATCTTGTCTTGGAGCCTTTAAAACACCAATACTCTTTAGTGTTGTTTCCACTTCCTTCCTTGTTACTAATGATGCTATCTGAATTTATTGAGCTCTATCTAGCATTCCTGCCCTTCTCTTTATAGTGGTCTCTCATCAGTCCACAAATTGGACTCATCCAGGGATATATTTTAATAAAAATTGTGTCCGCAAATGCTTATTTTATCTCAATACTGAGGAAAACCCTAAAGTTTCAGGTATTTGAAGTTGAAGGAGAGCATGGACACTACATCGCAAAAAGGAATGAAAAGGCTGGAATGAACGAACAAATGAAGAACTGAGGATCGCTGAGTCCACTTGGCGAGTTGCCGAAGGGTGTTACTTCGCCTTTTATTCCAGTTTGTTGAGCCCTGAAGAAAAGGATCAAGTAGGCGAAAAAAGGGAGCGGTCGGTGAATCTCCTAGCAGTTCCGCGAAGCAGTACCATGCCGCCCAATAACCCAGAGCTCGACGATGCTGAAGACTAGTACAAGACGGCGATGAATTACCCAAAGGGCGAATCGCTGAGTTGATCGGTGATTCCTACTAATGACGCCGAACGATCCGATGCAACACAAATCTGTGATAAACTATAAATATTAGTTAGAGTTTTTAGTTTAGGGTGGAACAATTATTATAGTTTCCACTTAGAGAATAACACTTTTAGATATTTTTGCTCTAAGTTTGAGAGGGTTTTTGAAGACTTGAAGAAGAAGAGGGTTTCATCTCCAAGGATTTAGACTTGGGTCTCTTGGATTCTTCATTCTTGGCCTGTAACAATACTTAAATCTTCTTACCCATTTGAATGCAAGCTCATTTATGTATAAATTTCTCTCTCTTGATGTGTGGCTAAAACCCCCAATTCTTGGGGTGTGATTTAACGAATATGGGTTACGATAATTGTTGGGTGAGCTTGCTGATAGTATATTCGTAGTTTAAATGTGATTTCGTTTAGTGGTTGTGGATGAATTTAATGAATTTTTAGTTGCAAATATAAGTTTATTTATGTGTTTCGGCTTGCTCGAGAGAGAAGTCGTAAAACTAAGACCACTAGATTGATGGCTAGTGTGAGTGGATTGACATGAGGTTCAGCTCGTGAGAGTGAAACCTAGTCCCATGTCAACACACTTAGCTAGAGAGAGTGGGTGGGCCAAGGCGTAGGTTGTTCTTCATGCGGCAACTGGGTGTCTAAGAGGAACAAATTTGAAACGGGGTAAGTTGATCGAGTGAGAGATTATCCCCCTTAAAGTCTAGCCTAGTCACAATTATTCTATGAATCTTCTATCGAAAGCATGTACTCAATAATCTAGATTAACCCGTATTCCCGTCACATCCCAATGATTCCCTCTCATTATTTAGAAACCCTTGTTTATTTTTCTATTTTAACTTACTAGTGACAAAAATACAAAAATCTCCCCCATTGTTAATTGACACTCTTGTGTCCCTCCTTTAATTTATAATGTTTTCTCGTTAATGTGTTTAGCTACGACTAGTTGAAACGAAATTTTATTTTTCTTTAACTTCTCAAAACCACTCTCTTGGGTTACTAAAATATTGTACGATCATAGACACTTGCATCACAAGTGGTGTCTTGATTACGCAAATATCAAAATGGCGCCGCTACCAGGGAGTGGTGTTATTTGGGAATTGTTAATTAAGTAGAATTTCTATTTTTAATAGTTGTAGTTTTACAAATTTTATTTTTAGTTTTGTTTTTCTCTAAGTTGTTGTATGCAGAAACCCTGAGCATGGCTGAGGAAAGTGGTGGCAAGTTAGCTGAGGCGAACCAAGAAGTCAAGGGTGACTTCAAGTTAGCTGCACTGGTAACTCAACTGAACGACTTGGCCACATACCTCCTTATGAGCGAGAAAGGTCTAGGAGCAGTGAAAATAAAAGTATCGAGGATAAGTTATTAATCATTCTCCAAAAGCTTCATGAGCAAGATAGAATGCTAGAGGCGATGAGGAAAAGCGTGGAGGTACTGAATTAGATGAGTGGCTCCCACTCAAGATTAATCAAGGTGATTGAAGACCTCTTGGACCACACATTACCTCATCTCTACCCAAGTAGTAAAGGCGGGTTTCCTAGTGGCATTAGGTCTAACCCCAGAGATGAAGTTTTACTGGTAGCTCATGTCGAGCCACAACGTTAAATAAGGCACTTCTTGGGAGGCAACCTAAGGTTTTAAATGCTTTAGTTTGCTTTTATAAATAATGGTGTGTTGATTTTGTAGGATAAAATGAAGAATGTGTTGAAAAGTGCAGGTTGACAAAATAAGGATCCAGTTGGCGAATCACGGAACTGGTTGGTGATACCGCTAGTGTCCGCCGCTTGGACCTCCATGTAAACTGGAAGCCATGTAAAACTCGGTGAGATACGAGACCATTCGGCGAATCACCGATTAGATTGGCGAGCAATACTAACGTCACCGAATGGACACGAACTTGATGGTTTATAATGGCCAACAGTCTTAAAATTCGAACTTGTTCACTTTCCCTCACTTTTTAAACTTCAAAACTCACACCAAGGTAGTACTCTCAATCTCCTCGCTTTCAATTAGTATTTTAATTATTGATTGGTGCTCGGGACTAGGATTTCTTTGCCGCCTAGCATTTCAATCATATTTCAATCTGCACTGAGGGTTAGTTTCTAAAACCCCAGCATAAATTTCAAAGATTTTGTACTCATTAACATTGATCATAATGTATTCTTGTGTGTTGGGCCTCTCTGATGGGATTAGAATGCATAAATGCTTATTTTAATGTGAAAATCTTGCCCGTATTATTTGATTGTCAAATGCCTGTAATTTTTGTTCTTTTTAATGAATTGGGTTGTGATTGTGTGTCTATAGATTGACTGGGTGAAGTTTGAGTAGCCCACGTTTGTGCTAAATGTCGAAAATTTGCTCAAAGATAGAGCGGGTGACACCACTCTTAAGAGCAAATATCGTCAAATGGCCAAATTAGGCAAATCCGGGAGAAATCGGAGTATCCCATGGCAATGGGTAGTGCGGGTCTTGTTTGAATTTCGTTAGTGCATGCTTTAATTTTACTTTCGGGGGTTGCGGGGCTGATTTCAAGAAGTTGGGTTGATGATAGGAACGACGAGTCATTTCGGCGAGCTGAGACGAGCTCGCCGAACCACTCAGCGGTTCACCTAATTTCCCTACCTCGCCTTTGATATCAATGCTAAATGTGATGTTGAATTTTGTAACTTTCGGTGAGAAGCATGATGTCGCCAAACGCATTTGGCGCCTCGCCGAAAGGCTTCCTGCTCGCCCTTTGTCTGCACCCTTGTATTCTCTGTGCATTGCACTCGGCGCATCGCCCAAGTAGTTGAGCTCTTTGCCAACTGGTTTGGTGAAGTGATTCTGCAATTGAATGGCCTTGCATTTGTATGAATACTTTCTAACTTTTTCTCAAGGCTTTGTAGAAATGGCTAGACTGAAAGTAGTTGGAAGAGATACGCCACCCCGACAAACAAGAGCAAAAAATTTTAGGAAAAATACAAAGGCAATAGATCCTCCCAAAATGGATAATGAGGGCAAGAAGCCCATTACAAGCAAGAGAACAAATCCCCAAGACCCTACTATTCCCTCAGAGAGATGTAAATTCTTCAGAACTATCCACTCCTTTATTGGGGCTCATGACTTGGACAATTTCAATAAGTTAGTTGCCGCTGAATCTTTTGAAGAGGCTCCGGGGAATTCCAGTCTGACACATCGAGCATTGATGCCCCGATAGATGGAGAGACTGCATAGACAATATTTCTCTTTACCTCCCTCTCTGTCTTTCATTATTTTTAAAGTCTGGATATTCTGTTATTTGCATTTGCGGACAAATTGCTTTTATTTGTGGTGAGGTGACGCCCACCTTTTGTGTGCTATTTGTGACTCGTGTTTTTGCTTATGTATTTGGGCTTTGAGCTATTATTGTGTTAAATACTACTTTCTGTGAATGTTTGAGCTTGTGGCTTGTTTTATTTTACATTGCAAAATGATTTTGAACCTTCCAAATTTTTTTGATTTTTTCGCACATTTTTGCCACCCCTCGTGTGTTGAACGTGGTTGTTCTTTTGCAAAATTTGAATCTTGGTTTCGATCAATACCGATGACTTGAATAGTGCTTAGAATCGAACGAACATGAATGTGTGGCTATGATGAGGCCAAATGAAGTTGCATAGACAATATGTGAACTTATTGCATCTCATTATGACTAGCCTTGTATCCAATTGATTCTCTTATGATGATCATTGCACATTAGCGAAAGTGTGGAGTTTTGTTTAACTTATAGTGTCAATGCCTAGTGTGATGAGCTTACCTGTGAACTATGCATGATAAATCTTAGAATTTGCCCCGTTGGTACGGTCAGCTAAATGATGCTATCTCTTGATATAATCTTAGGAAACTTCTACGAGTGCGAGCCAATTTGACATATACCTCTTCTGTGACTTACCCTGTGAGTGTGTGAACCGCTTTTGAACACCCTTGAGCCTTACCTTTCCTTGGAAGAAACTTGATGAAAACTAGACCTTTTTTAATCCATCACCCATAATCCTCATGAAGTTGTGGTTAGTTTGAATAGCCAACTTAGGGAAAAAGCCTAAGTTGGTTGTGTGGTGAAAAGAAAAGGGAAGGTCAAGAAGTGCAAGAAAGTCCCTCCTATCCATGGTTTTGAGTAAACTGGAACCCCTCCATATAAAAAAAAAGAGAAAGAAAAAGAAAAGTTGTGGAATAAAGTTGAAAAATGAAAGGGGGTTTCCAAACAATTCATGGAAAGTAAATAATAAGATGACGTATAAGATCTAACGAAAATGATGAATGAGAAAGGAAAGGAAGTGTTGTGAGCACCACATCTCATGAGGATGAAAGTCACTGAGCCTAAATGACAATACCTTTGCACTCAGCCCCATTACAAGCCTTGAAAAGACCTTTTTGATCTCGAGTGAGCTGAAACAAATGTCGATTGGAAAATACGGGCAAACCTATGGGTGAAATTATGCATTATGTTCTTCTTTATGAGTGTGAGCGTTGCATCTGATTCCAAAGCTTTAAACTGTGAAACCATTGTGTAAATATGGAATCATTCTTTGTGTGAGGGCATTTGAAAACTATAGTTGAGCTTGAACTTGCATTTGAAGCAAGTATTGTGAGCATGATATTCGTTGATATTGGTGAGTCACAACTTGAATCTTTCAGTGCACATTTGATCTTTGCATAAATTAATTGAGTCTTGTTGTGTGCATTCATGATTGAGTCTTGTGTAGCACTGTTCGAGACACCCTTTTTGAATTGTTGAACTTGAGTTTGCTTGAGGACAAGCAAAAGTTTAAGTTGGGGGTGTTGATGAGTCCACAAATTGGACTCATTCACGAAAATATTTTAATAGAAATTGTGTCCTCAAATGCTTATTTTATCTCAATATCTAATGAAAACCCTTAAGTTTCAGGTATTTGAAGTTTAAAGAGAGCATGGACCATACATCGCAAAAAGAAATGAAAAGGCTAAAAAGAACGAAGAGATGAAAACCTGAGGATCGCCGAGTCTACTTGGCGAGTCACCGAAGGGTCTTATTTTGCCTTTTGTTCCAATGTGCTGAGCCCTAAAGAAAGGGATTAAGTCGGCGGAAAAAAGGAGCAGTTGGCGCATCACCAAGCAGTTCCACGAAGTTGTACCATGTCGCCCAATAACCCAGAGCACGACGATGCTGAAGCCTGGTACAAGACGGCGATGAATTACACCAAAGGGTTAATCACCGAGTTTATCGACGATTTAGACTAATGACGTTGAATGATCCGCTGCAGCACAAATCTGTGATAACTATAAATATTAGTTAGAGAGTTTAGTTTTAGGGTGGAACAATTATTATAATTTTCACTTAGAGAATAGTTCTTTTAGATAAATTTGCACTAAGTTTGAGAGGGTTTTGGAAGACTTGAAGAATAAGAGGGTTTCATCTCCAAGGATTTGGAATTGGGTCTCTTGGATTCTTCATTCTTGGCCTGTAACAAGACTTAAATCTTCACACGCATTTGAATGCAAGCTCATTTATGTATAAATTTCTATCTCTTGATGTGTGGCTAAAAACCCCAATTCTTGGGGTGTTATTTAGCGAATATGGGTGAAGATAATTCTTGGGTCTTGCTTGCTGATAGTATATTCGTAGTTTAAATGTGATTTAGTTTAGTAGTTCTGAATGAATTTAATGAATTTATAGTTGCAAATACAAGTTTATTTATGTGTTTTCGACTTGCTTCAGAGAGATGTCGTAAAATTAAAACCACTAGATTGATGGCCAGTGTGAGTGGGTCGACATGAGGTTCAGCTCGAGAGAGTGAACCCTAGTCCCATGTCCATACACTCTGCTCGAGAGAATGAGTGGGTTAGGGCGTAGGCTGGTCTTCATGTGGCAAATGTGTGTACGAGAGGAACGCATTTGAAATGGGGTAAGTTGCTCGAGAGAGAGCTTATCCCCCTTAAAGTCAAGCCTAGTCACAATTATTCTATGATTCTTCTATCAAAAGCATGTACCCAATAATCTAGATTAACTCATATTCCCATCACATCCCAAGGATTCTTTCTCATTATTTAGAAACCCTTGTTTATTTTGTTGTTTTTACTTACTAGTGACAAATATCCCTCTCATTTTTAATTGACACTCTTGTGTCCCCCCTTTAATTTACAATGTTTTTACTCGTTAATGTCTTTAGCGACGAGTAGTTAGACCGAATTTTTTTTTTCTAAAACTTCTCAAAACCACTCTTGGGACGATCCCAACCTTTGGTTGGGTTACTAAACTATTGTACGATCGTAGACACTTGCATCACAAGTTGTGTCTTAATTACGCAAACATCAGTCTCCACATTTGGAAAAAAACTAGCAGCCTGTCCAAGTAAACCTTGATAGAAATTTAGTGCCTCTTCCTTACTAACTTTTTGAGAGTGAACAATTATAGTGTAACACCTCAGATTAAAAAAAGGGTAAAATTTCAGCTTTCCACAAATTTGGTGCCAATTCCGACGAAGCCATCCACCGCTTGTGGAACAACCCACAAACAGAATTTACCTGTTCTCTGGACATTCTTTCTCCGGATTGTGTTCTTTCTCTTGCTTCATCAAGAAGCTCAGCGTCGTTTGAAGATCTAACTTGGGAAAAATCAAGAGCTTCAGTTACACTTCAAAACAAAGATTGTTTCCTCTTATTTTTTGGTTCTTCTTCTTGTTTATCCTTTTTTTAGCAATTAGAATTGGGGAATTCTTCTTCTAAATTGATGAAAGGCCATCATACCTTACTAACAAAGCCCACAAATTCTTGAGGAATGGAGACTTGACCTTGATCCTAGCTTGAACTCTTTCTTCTTCTTCAAGTTCTAGAGATAGAAATATTTGAGAGAAGAAATTTGGGGTTTATTTTGGGTTTTGAAAATAATGACTTGAATGGGTGAGTTTTCGGATTAAAAACACTTATATTAGGGTCCTAGGCTTGGGTAAACCGACATACTATCAATTCACTTAAATTCGGAAGAGACTTTTAAGACCCTAACTTAAAAATTGAAAATTCTCACGCTAGAGCTCGCGAAAGGCCACTCGGTGACTCCCTAAGTGAGCCTTTACCTCACTGAAATTTACAGTTAGTCTACTTGGGGGCTAAGTCAACTAGGCGATGGGGGGAGCTGACTTTGGAGACTCGCTGAACGGAACGTCGAGCCCGACTTTGCTCGCCTAAAGTTACAGAATGCAGGACATCAGGGATCAAGCCAAAAGGCGAGGAGCTCTACTCGGTGGATCGCCAAGTTGACTCGGTGGATCGCCAAGTCGACTATGAAGTGAATATTTTCCCTTTTCTAAATTCGAGGTGTTGCATTATCTCCCCCTTGGGAACATTAGTCCTCGAATGGAATTAGATACCTCTTAAAGGAAAAGACTCAAGACTAGCAACCCATCGTGCTTGCAACTCATAAAAATGCACACAACCAAGGAGGAAACATCAACTCCAAGATAAACATACTCAATGCATCATAGGGAAGGTAGGAACTACATCTAACAACCCAATATGCATGAAATTTCAACATTTATCATGTGCAAGGAGGAACTATCATCTCCAAGCTAAAATCCTGCTGAAAACAATTTCATAGAGATTATATGCAATCTATACTCAAAGCATACATCCAAGCAGGAATTATCAACCCCAAGCTAAGGCATGCTCATCTGTCACGACCCAAGAGCACCCCCTAGTCGTAACATGGCGTACTCGACCTGGAAGAGGTCTAATACAAGCCTCTTAGCTCATTCATTACATAGACATTAAAAAAAAGTGCGGAATTAAAACTTTATTTAAAACCAACTATTTAAAATCTCGTTAAACTTCTTTCAAAGACATAGCGGAAGATTAAGTCTCACATGGCCATCCTTGGACAAACATACAAGATAGGGTCACGACCCTTTATACAATCGAAAATGCTGAAGTCTATTACAAGAGTCTCAATAAAAAACTAGAAACATAGAATCCTTGTCCTCGAACATACGAGGACATACCAAGATAAGTCTTGAAAGAACTTCTAATCTCAAGCTTCACTAGAGAATCGCTATCACTTGCCGGAACCTCCACTAGGTAGCAACAAAAGAATGGGGTTTGCACAATTAAGCACTAAGTATGATGACCATGCTAAAAAGCACATTTGAGTTCAATCATACGTATATGCCATTTTTGATAACATCTTCATAACATGATATTAAGGCATAATAATCATCACATTCAATATATAAAGTCTCATACATCACATTTAGGCAAGAACTACATATAACCCATAAGTACATACATCAATAAGCCATTCAACCTCTTAGGACCTCTATCTAAAGTTACCCTAAGACACAATTAAGTAAGACATGAAGTGGCCGCCCATACAACCTCTTCATACCACACCTAGGTATTCCTCAAGGCTACAATAGACAAGAACCTTTCCATTTAAACACAACATTCTAAGTAATCATTTCATCAATATAAGCTACTCATTCATCATTTCATTTAGACAATAAGTCAAAATCTTCATTAAGCCATTTAGGACACATTCATTCCTTTAGAGGACATTCACTCATTAGCCATTAAGGCTTAGGGAACTCATTTTAGTATCTTCAAAACCTACTCGTGCCATGTGTAGATAGCATCCCATACTACTACCTGCACCTTGTAGAGCCTATCCAATAACTAGAGTGCACATCCCACATGATAGGAATAGGCATTAACCGACATAGACTATGAGAGCTAGACATGGAATCCGGTGTTGTACCCCCAAACCGAAAAGAGGTGTTCTACTTGCCTAAGGTAGAACTAGATGATATTATAGCATTGGTGTAGACTACTAGCTAATATATCTCCTATGTGGGCACATAGTTCTGGGGTAGGAAGATGTTCATTGGAACTCTAGCCTATAATTTGAGAGAGTTTCCATCTTACTATATCCACTCGGTTCTTAGCCTCCATTCCCATAGAGTATTTCATTCATACTCATTGTACTTGATAGGGCTACCAATACTAGGTCTACCGACCCAAAGTGCATTACACAATAAAGGGTCCTTTCACTAGGTTTTTCGATTCAAGGTACATTAAGGATAGCTCATGACTTTCCAAGAAAGGTGCCTTCAACATTGGGTCTACCGATTCAAGGTCATTACTCATTCATTCATGAAAGGGCACCTATACTAGGTCTTCAAATTCAAGACATCAATCACACTTCATGGAGGGGATACCACATTTGGTCTACCGATCCTAAGATACATTCATTACATCACATTCAATTACACAAGGAGGAGGATGCCCTAGGCCTACCAAATAAATGTGCAAGATTACATTACAATACTAGGAGGACCTTTCACATTAGATCAACCTCATACATAATCATTAAGAGAGAACACACTTTCCATCACAATACAATAATACTACACACAAGATCATTCATTAAGATCACATAAACACCTTCACATTATACAACCATCTATACAATAACAAGATAACACTTCAATTCCCCATATAATGCCTTCATTGGCCATAATCATAACACATTCAATATATAACCACCTCCACCTTTCAAGTGTATCAATCCATACAAGAACAATTCTACTATAACATGAAGTTAGGTCAACTTACCATTCTCCAAAGCCATAATAACGATTACTCCATTCCCCCAACAATTCACCATAATTAGGTATAGACAACAATATAAATCAATAATACAATTCAATCTAAGAACAATTCCATCATCATCCAATCATAACCATAAAACTCACTTCATAAGCCAAATTTAGGAGTTTAGTGAAATCATGGGTTCATAGAGTTTTTCATCTTAAAATCATCAATTAAACATCAACATAATAATATCGTATCAATTGAAACCGTTTGATGCAAGAACCCATGAGTTTGAGTAAGAATTAGGGTTTTTCATAAACATTGGAAACTTGAAAACTATTTTGAAATTGACTCTAGGGTGAAAGCTTGCTCTAGATAAAGGATCACCATACCTTAACCTTGATGAACCCAAACGAAATTGAAGAAGAAACCCTTGAAAATCCACAGCCCCATCTTGATCTTCACCTTGACCTTCAATGGAGTTCTAGAGAGAACCTTTTTGAATGAGGGGTTTTGATTTTGAAGAATGAATTCTAAATGGAGGTTTAATTGTTTTAATTAACGTAAAATGCCTAAAAATACACAAAATAACTGTCCAAGTATTTAATTGGCCAAGGGTGGAATTTACGAAACCACCCTTGGGTTGGCCGTGTCACTTGACAGCTTGCAGGTGCGACCTATGACTCCACACCTACGGACCGTAGGTGGAGTGACAGGCTGTCCTGTTGACTCGTCGTTTGTGAAAAAGACTTGGCCAAAGGAGATAAGGCTCCCTAGGCTAAGTCTTGACTTACGGAGGTAGACTTACGGAGGCGTAAGTGGACCTACTGGCCGTAAGTCATGGTCGTAGATCGCCACTTTTGGTAGCTTGGGGGTTTTAACTTAGAGTCCTCCTCAAAGACCCTTAGGTTGGTCCTTGAGGAGTCGTACCAAGACGTTTAACCCCTACACATGTCCATCTAGGTTCTAGCCAGTTTTAGACCTCAATCACACAACAATTTCAACAACAACACATTAGAACACACTAGCACCAAAAGACTAGTTTCCGAACGTCATGGTCGTTTCTTGACGTTTGACCTAAAAACACTTCTAAAACACATATGAGGCTCTAGATCTTCCTACTTCATTTTAAGGGTCATTGCGTCATCAATACATCTCATGAAGTCTATAGGCATACTCAATGCACTACAACATGAGGAAAATCAATAATTCAAACTCATTTTCTTTCGAAGCACAAGTTTTTCATGAATATGCATAACATAAGTAAATCATGATAATACTTAAATCACACATGACTCCAAAACATAGAACAAACCAAGAGGAAATTATTACCTCAAGCTAGAGTAGGAGGAGAAGCAAAGAGATGAGGATATCGGGACATCATGTCGGCCTCGGCCTTCCAAGTAGCACTCTCAACTAAAAGATTCCTCCATAACACTTTAACGGAAGCAACTTTCTTGATCCTCAACTTCTTAACTTGTCGTTTTAAAATCTCAACCAATACTTCTTCATAAGAGAGATTCTCATTAACTCGCAACCATTCTAAGGGAACTATAGATGTTGGATCTCCAACACACTTCTTTAACATAGAGACATCGAAAATCGGATGCACCGGTGACAACTCCTTAGGCACCTCGAGCTCATAAGCAACCTTACCAACATGTCTCAAGATCTCATATGGGATTACGAAATGGGGACTAAGCTTCCCTTACTTCCCAACCCTCATTACACCCTTCTTGGGTCGGAATTTCAAGTAAACCCAAATCATGAACATTAGGAACACACAATGACTTTGCTATCTAAGCACACCATCTCCCCCTTGGGAGAAAGCCTAAACGGACTTTCTAAGTACCCTTTCTTTCAATATAACTAAGGTTGGATCATGACATCACTAAGCTTTCACATCCCTCACACAAGACGATTCTAAACCATGGTGAACTATAACACCACCTTTGGAGGAGTTTATTAACTTAACATATCAAGGTATTATCTAAACACCATATTCATAAAAATTTTACATGCCGCCGGGGGATGAGTCAAACCAAAAGACATCACCAAAACTCATAATGACCATATCAGGAACTTATCATCCTTTACCCTCAATCGGTGGTAACCGGACCTAAGTCAACCTTAGAAAAGGTTACTAGCTTCTTAGAGTTGGTCAACACCAAAGTCTACTTCCCTCACCCCATCTAGGTGATAAAGGCAACCCTTAGAAATCATCTTTCTAGCTTTCATATAAGACATATACTGATCTCTAGGGATATAATTTCTCCCCTTCCACTCTAGGATAGGCTCATTCGGGAACTAAAATCCGACTACACAAGTTCTACAATGAATAGAAACATAACAATAGTGCAGCCAATTCATACTAAGGACAACATCAAGACCTAGCACATCAAGTATTAAGTCACAAAAGACAAAGCAGCACCGAAAACTAGTAAAGCATATACATCACGCTAGAAAACTTTCAACATACCGATAGCCACATCTACAAGACACTCTTGTTCACCTCTATCTTCAAGAGCATAAAACCATTTTTGCCTTGGCACATTTGCAGGTGAACCACTAGGAGGAGCTTGGTCACCCTCTCTTCTTTTGGCCTTAGTCATTGGACAATCCCTCATTTTGTGACCAATTTCATCACAACTGAAGCAACCTTCTGTGCTGGCTAGACATGGATGAAAGGCCATCATACCTTACTAACAAAGCCCATAAATTCTTGAGGAATGGAGACTTGACCTCGATCCTAGCTTGAACTCTTTCTTCTTCTTCATGTTATAGAGAGAGAAATATTTGAGAGAAGAACTTTAGGATTTATTTTGGGTGTTGGAAATAATGACTTGCATGGGTGAGTTTTGGGGTTAAAATCACTTATATAGCGGTCCTAGGCTTGGGTAAAATGACGTAGTATCAATTCACTTAAATCTAGAAAAGACTTTTAAGACCCTAATTTCAAAACTGAAGATTCTCACGCTGGAGTTCGCCAAAGGCTACTCGGCAACTCACCAAGTGAGCCTTTAGCTCGCCAAAATTTATAGTGAGTCTACTTGGGGGCTAAGTCAACTAGGCAATGGTGGAGCCGACTTTGGCGACTCTCCAAGTGGAATGACGAGCCTGACTTGGATCACCTAAAGTAATAAAATGCAAGACATTAGGGGATCAAGACAAAATGCGAGGAGCTCTACTCAGTGGATCGCCAAGTCAACTCGGTGGATCTCCAAGTCGACTATGAAGTGAATATTTTCCTATTTCTAAATTCTACAGGTTGTATACTATGTAGTTTTACCCTTCACATAATCCCCAATGTAAGCGTTTGAACCCCAAAATTTCCCCAATTGAAATCATTCTCTGAAAAAATCCTTAAAGAAGAATAATGTCTTCCTCAAAAATATTTCTCTCTCTAGAAGTTGAAGAAGAAAGCTAGGAGTTCAAGATAAAGCCTCCTAATTCTCCATCGAAGTCAAGCAATTAGTATTGAACTATGATAGTTTTCATCCATGGAGACATATCCTTCATGGATTTCACAAATTCTCCAATTTACAAAGTTAGAAATCCCCAATTGAGTTTGGGTTTTTCTCCCATATTATGAGTTCTCTTAATTATTGATTTACTTGATTGTTTCATGATCTTCCAAGCGTGAATTGATGTATTTCTATGATATTTTGATGAATCCTCATGAACCCATGCATATTCCATGTTTTCCAAGTTATGAAGATCTAATGTGGGTTATGGAATTATGAAAGATGAATTTATGAAGTCATGCCTCTTCTGATGAAATTGATGTCAATGTTTTAAGGATGCTTTGAGAGTAGAGTATCAATGATGTTGTTGTTGTTGTGTTGTTGAAAGGATTTCTCATATACACATGAAAACATGATTGTGAAAGGGTTCTCTCACATAATAAGGGTTCTTAATGTTGAAAAGACTTTCGCACCCCAAATGAACAAATGATAAGGAGCTAATCTAATATTGAGGAAAGTGACGATTACCCATGTTCTCCAAAGACTAGGAAAGAGGTGATTACTCATGCCCTAGTATGATAATACAAGAGGCGTCTACCCATGTCTTATGAAAGTTGAGTTAAGATGAGTCTAATAAAAATTATGTGGAAGTTATGCGTAGCACCGAGTGGAAAAATGAAAATTACCGAAGTCCCATAAACTATGTTCCAACATAGGATGTCTAGATAGACAATAGCTAGTGGATCCATGTAAGCTAGAAAGTTCATGGTCTTACCTTAGAAAGTAGGACAACCCTTTTCAGTGTGGAAGACACCAGATTTCATGTTATTAGTTCATACGATCTTACATGTCGGCTAAGTCCACTTTCCATGAGTTATGACGAATAATGATTACTTATAGAAGTATCTAATATGGAACATAAGGATGACTTTACTTGAATCGACTTTATTCATGAACTATATTTTGAACCTCACATCATGTTTATTAACTTAGTCCTCACATATGATAAAATGTCCCTTTTTAGCATGTTTTGTATGTTTTTATGCATGGCTATCATACTTGGTACATTTTTGTACTAACACATACTCTTGCCTACATTTCCCCAAATGTAGGGTCTGACATTCAGGGTTCTCGTTTCGTGGCTAGAGATTCTTGGAGAGATTCCGAGCTTTGGCGAGTCCTCATGCTTCGAGGACCGGACTCTTATAGCTTTCAGTGATTTCTTATTTTCAGACTTTGTACGTGTTACTAGGGTTACGTCCCGGTCACTCATGATGTATTAGATGGAAAATGAGACTTTGTAGACTTCCGTTTTACTTTGATAAAACTCTTAGACTTGAAATTTTCCTTTATCTCTTTGTTTTTCTTATATGTTGTTATGCATGCAAAGTGGCTTGTGTAGGGCCTATCGGGGTCCTATACGCCATGTTACACCTAAGGGGTACCTTGGGTTGTGAAAAACTTGGTATTCTCAGCACAAGTTTAAAAAGTTCCTAAGAAGTCTCATAAGCCACGTCGAGTAGAGTCTTGTTCATGAGTGTGAAGCATGCCACATTTATGAATGAGAGGCTACAAGATGTTTAGGAAACTCCACTTCTTTCATTACTTTAAAGTCATGCGATAGACGTTAACTCTATAATATCTCTCTCCTGATCCGTAATCTGATGCTCTACATAAGATGGATACTCGAAGAGCATATGCTAGAAGGAATGCAGGAAAGAATGTGGATCGAGAAGCTCCTCTAGCTCCAGTTAACCCTTTGGCCGAGCAAGTGACTAATGTGGAGTTTAGGGTTGCTTTTCAAGTATTTTCTCAAGCCGTGACATCCCTAGCCAATAGGGCAGTTGCGGTCCCCGTGAACCCAAATAAGGGTACCGAAGCATCTATAGTGAGGCATTTGACTAGGATGAAATTTTCGGAGTTTCATGGTTCTAAGGTTGAGGAAGATCATCAAGAGTTTATTGACGAGGTTCATAAGGTGTTGATGATCATGGGAGCGACGTCGGTGGAAAAGGTGGAGTTTGCCACTTATGAACTTAAGGGTGTTTCTCAAGTTTGGTTCAACCAACGGATGGAAGAGAGGAAATTAGATGCGGGTCCTCTAGATAGGGAAAAGTTTAAGGTTGCTTTCCTTGATAGGTTCTTTCCCCTAGAGACGAGGGAGGAAAATGTGTTTTAATTCATCAAGTTTCATCAAGGGAGTATGAGTGTGAAGGAATATGCCTTGAAATTCACAGAATTGTGTCTATATGCTCCTACTATGGTTGCTGATTCTTGGGCAAGAATGAGTAAGTTCATTTCGGGTGTGTTCGATATGGGGTTAAGGAATGTTGTACCGCCATGATTAATAATGATATGGATATTTCTCCTCTCATGGTTCATGCTCAAAAAATTGAAGAGGAGAAGCTTAAGGAAAAGTCTAGGGAGGCAAAGAAGGCTAAAATCGGTAATGGTAACTTCTCACACTCAAGGTCCAATGATCATGGTCATTTTAGGTTTCGACAAAGGTTTTTTGGTCAAGGTTCCTCCGATGCTCCTCCTAAGTTTAACAAAGATAGAGTGTCTAACCCTAAGCCTCAGGGAGGAAATGGTGGTGGATCTTCATTGCCTACCTGTGCTAAATATTGAAAGAAGCACGAGGGTAGATGTCTCACAGGTTCCAATGCTTTCTTTGGTTGTGGTAATATGGACCATAAGATAAGGGATTTTCTATCAGTTTCTAAGAATGATGGGGATAATCGTCGACGGGCTAAACTTTATCCTTCATCTGGTCATAGTGGAAGTCAGAAGCAAAACAGATTATGCATTCATACTCATCATGAGAAAGAGGGTTCACCCGATGTGGTTACCGGTATGTTGAAAGTCTTCCAACTTGCTGTTTATGATTTGTTTGACCCTAGTGCTACCTTATCATTTGTGACGCCATATGTGGTAATGAGATTTGATGTTCTTCCAGATGTTTTGTTATATCCTTTTTCTGTCTCTACTCCTATTTGTGATTCTATTGTAGCTAAGTGGGTCTATAAAAAGTGTCCCATCTCCTTGGCTCATAGATTCACTCATGTTAACCTTGTATAGCTTGACATGCTAGATTTTTACGTTATCCTTGGTATGGATTGGTTGCATTCATGTTGTGCTTCTATTGATGGTAGAACCCATGTAGTCAAGTTTCAGTTTCAAAATGAACCCATTCTAGAGTGCAAAGGGGGAAATTCTATGCCTAAGGGTCAGTTTGTCTCTTGCCTTCAAGCTAGAAAGATGATTTCCAAGGGTTGCATTTATCATCTAGTTACGGTGAGGGATATGGATCCCCTACTCTTGAGTTGGTTCCCATCGTAACTGAGTTATTAGAAGTGTTTCCAGATGATTTACTCGGTATTCCTCCCAAAAGGGAAACAGACTTCTGTATTGACCTTCTCCCCAATACACAACCTATCTGTACTCCTCCTTATCGTATGGCTCCAGCAGAACTAAAGGAGTTAAAAGAGCAACTGAAAGATTCTTCTGATAAGGGTTTCATCTGATTGAGTATCTCTTCATGGGGTGCTCTAGGTTTGTTTGTTTGAAAGAAAGGTGGTTCACTTCGTATCCGTATTGACTACCGGCAATTGAATAAAGTTACTATTAAGAATAAGTATCCTCTTCCAAGGATAGATGATTTTTTTGACCAACTTCAAGGAGCAAGTAACTTCTCTAAGATTGACCTTCGGTTGGGTTATAACTTATTAAGGGTGACGGAAAATGATATCCCAAAGACGGTTTTTCAAACATGGTATGGTCATTATGATATTTTGGTAATGTCGTTTGGTTTGACTAATTCTCCAGCCACATTTATAGATTTGATGAATAGGGTGTTTAGTATGTTGACATATGTGTGATTGTGTTCATCGATAATATACTAATATATTCAAGGAGTAAGGAAAGAACATTAATCATTCGAGGGTTGTATTGCGAATTCTTAAGGATCAACAACTCTTTGCAAAGTTTAGCAAATGTGAGTTTTAGTTAAGGTCCGTGGATTTTCTTGGTCATATTATGTCAAGTAAAGGTATTGAGGCAGATCCTAAGAAGAAGGATGTGGTCAAGAGTTGACCTAGACCTCTATTCCCTTCGGATATCAGAAGTTTCTTGGGTCTAGCCAGTTACTATATAAAGTTTGTTCAAGGATTTTCTTTGATTGCCTCTCCATTGACGGGATTGACTCGATAGAAGATTAAGCTCATATGGTCAGAGGCATGCAAAAAGAGTTTCAAGAATTGAAAGATAAACTTACTTCAGCTCTGGTGTTGACTTTACCAAATGGGACTAATGGACTTGTTGCTTATTGTGATGCCTCGAAAATTGGTCTAGGATGTGTACTTATGCAAAATGGAAAAGACATTGTCTATGCTTCAAGGCAACTTAAGATTCATGAGAAGAATTATCCTACCCATGACGTTAAAGTAGCGGCATTTGTTTTTGCCTTAAAGATTTGGAGGCATTACTTTTATGGAGTGCATGTGTATGTCTTCACCGACAACAAGAGTTTGCAATATGTGTTTAATAAGAAAGACTTGAATCTTCACCAAAGAAGGTGGTTTGAGTTTTTGAAGGACTATGATATGAGTGTTCTTTATCACCTCGGTAAGGCGAATGTGGTGGCGGATGATCTTAGTCACTTATCTATGGGTAGTGTTGCTCATATAGAGGATGATAAGAAATAGTTAGTTCGATATGTTCATAGATTGGCCCGGTTGGGTTTCAATTAGTGGACTCTACCAAGGATGGCGTTATGGTTCACAATGGTTCAAAATCATATTTTGTGGGGGATGTGAAGGCCAAGAAAAGTTTGGATCCGTCTTTGGTTAAATTAAAGGAAGCGGTGCTTAAAAAGTCTGTTCAGGCTTTCTCTGAAGGGGGAGATTGTGTGCTTAGATATCAAGGTCGGTTGTGTGTCCCTAATGTATACGACCTGAGAGAACAAATCTTGTGTGAAGCCCATAGTTCTTGATATTCCATTTACCCAGGAGCCACCAAGATATACCGTGATTTGCGGGAGATCGATTGGTGGAATGGGACGAATAAAGATATTGTGGAATTTGTGGGCAAGTGTCCGAATTGTCAACAAGTGAAAGTTGAGCATCAAAAACTGGGAGGTTTATCCCATGACATTAGCATTCCTACTTGGAAGTGGGAAGATTTGAATATGGACTTCATTGTTGGTTTCCCTCGCACCCAGCGACAACATGACTCGATTTGGGTTATTGTAGACCGAATGGCAAAATTGGCTCATTTCATTTCCATCAAGGTTTCTTATCAAGTGTAGGACTATCTATGCTAAGTTGTATTTGAATGAAATGGTGAGTTGAATGGAGTGCCCTTATCCATTATCTCCGATCGTGGTACCCAATTCACTTCTCAGTTTTGGAAATTATTCCAAAAAGGTCTTGGTACTCGTGTTAAGCTAAGTATGGCCTTTCACCTACAAACCGATAGGAAAGCGGAGCATACTATTTAGACTTTGGAATATATGTTGAGAGCATGTGTAATTGACTACAAGGGTAATTGGGATGATCACTTGCCTTTGATTGAGTTTCAATACAACAATAGCTATCATTCAAGTATAGGCATTGCTCCATTTGAGGTTCTATATGGTAGAAGGTGTACATATCCTATAGAATGGTTTAAAGTGGGCGAAGTTGCTTTGATAGTCACCGAGTTTGTACATGATGCATTGGATAAAGTTCGGCTTATTAGAGAAAGGTTAAAAATGACTTAAAGACAGCAAAAGTCCTATGCCGATGTTAGAAGAAGGGATCTTGAGTTTGATGTTCATGATTGGGTCTACTTGAAAATGTAACCCATGAAATGTGTAATGAGATTTGGGAAGAAAGGAAAACTTAGCCCTCATTATGTGGGCCCAAATCAAATTTTGAAGTAAATTTGTAAGGTTGCTTATGTACTTGATTTTCCTACTGAATTGGCATCGGTACATCAAGTTTTTCATGTCTCCTTGTTAAAGAAATGTATTGGAGATCCGACATCTATCGTTATCTTAGAAGGTTTGGGAGTTAAGGAGAATATTCTTATGAGGACGTTCCGGTTGAAATCTTAGACCGGCAAGTTAAGAAGTTGTGAAACAAAGAAGTTGCTTCCGTGAAAGTACTTTGGAGGAATTAGTTAGTTGAGGGTGCTATTTCGGGGGCCAAGGCCGATATGATGTCTTCTTATCCTCATTTGTTTTCCTTCTTCCCCTACTCTAGCTTGAGGTATCGAGTTTCTCATGGTTTATTTATTGGGTGTCATGTGTCTTAGATATTCCCATGATTTCCTAATTTATGCATGTTCATGAAAAAATGTTGAATTTTGAGAAAATGAGTAAAATTGGTTGATTTCAACATGTTTATGTGCATTTGAGTATGAGTTGCATATAGACGTCATGATATTATGTTTTGAACATGCTTTATCTTGTAGTTGATGTTTCCTCCTCGGATATGTGCATTTCTGTGATTGCAAGCATGATGGGCTGTGAGGTTTGAGTTGCTACTTTCCTTGTGATGTCTTGAATCTCATTCGAGAATCAATAATCCCAAGGGGGCGATAATGTAACACCTCAGATTTGAAAAAGGGTAAGATTTCAGCTTTTCAGAAATCAGGTGCCAGATTCGATAAAGCCATCCACAGATCTGGAACGACCAACGGACCGTAGGTCTGGTCCGTTATTGGCTAGCCCAAGTTCCCAAAAATGTCAAGTTTTCTATATTTTTGAACAGTTCACCAATAGGGCTCGTAGTCCTATTCACGATCCATAGATAGGTCCCGTAGGTGATTCAAAGACTTATAGAGATTTTGAGGCCAAAAGTTGAGACCTATGGACGAGACCCATGGCCCATTAATAGAACCACAATCCGTAGGTGGAACCTGTCATTTGAGATCCAGAAATCAATATTTTTGAACCCATTGACAGCCAACCAGGACGGTCCATTGGTAGAACCATGTACCGTAGGTCGCCACCGTCAACTGGGTCGGCAATTATTTTTTAGGGTCTTTTGGTTATTTTCCTTATTATTCTAGCCTAATACTATGTAGTTTTACCCTTCACCTAAACCTCTATATAAGCTTTTTAACCCCCAAATTTCCCCAATTGAAATCATTGTCTAAAAATCCTAAATTAAGAACAAAGTCTTCCTTTCAAATATTTCTCTCTCTAGAAGTTAAAAAAAAGAAGCTACGGTTTCAAGATCAATCCTTCTAATTCTCCTTTGAAGTCAAGATATTAACATTGATGTATGATAGTTTTCATCCATGGAGCCCTTTCCTCCATGGAGTTCCCAAATTCTCTAATTTACGAAGTTAGAAATCCCCAATTGAGTTAGGGTTTTTCTCCCATATTATGGGTTCTGTTAATTATTGATATAATTGATTGCTTTATGATCTTCCAAGCATGAATTTATGTAATTCTATGATTTTATGATGAATCCTCATGAACCCATGCACATTCCATGTTTTCCAAGTTATGAGGATCTAATGTGGGTTATGAAATTATGAAATATGAATTTATGAAGTCATGCATGCTATCATGAAATTGATGTCAATGTTTTGAAGATGCTTTGAGAGTGAAGTATCAATGATGTGGTTGTTATTGTGTTGTTGAAAGGATTTCTTATATACACCTAAAATCATGATTGTGAAAGGGTTTTCTCACATAATAAGGGTTCATAAGGTTGAAAGGTTTTCTCACCTAAAATGAACCAATGATAAGATCTAATATAATATTGAGGCAAGTGACGATTACCCATGTCCTCCAAAGACTAGGCAAAGAGGCGATTACCCATGCCCTAGTATGATAAGACAAGATGCGACTACCGATGTTTTAAGTTAACATGAGTCTAATAAACATTTCGTGGAAGTTATGCTTAGCACCGAGTGGACAAGTGGCAATTACCCAAGTCCCACAAATTATGTGCCAACATAGGATGTCTAGATAGACAATAGTTAGTAAATACACGTAAGCTAGAAAGTTCATGGTCTTGCCTTGGTATGTTGGGAAACCCTTTTTGATGTGGAAGACACCTGATTCCATGTTATTACCTCACATGGTATTACATGTCGGTGAAGGCTACTTCCCACAAGTTATGATGAATTATGGTTACTTAAAGAAGTTTCTTATATGGAACATAAGGCTGACTTTACTTGCATCAACTGTATTAATGACCTATGTTTTGAACCTCTCATCATGTATTTTAACTTGGTCCTCGCATATGATAAAATGTCCTTTTTTAAACATGTTTTATATGTTTTTATGCATGACTATCATACTTGGTACATGTTTGTACTAACACATACTCTTCCCTACATTTCCCCAAATACAAGGTCCGACATTCAGGGTTCTTAGTTTCGTGGCTAGAGATTCTTGGAGAGATTCTGAGCTTTGGTGAGTCCTCATGTTTTGAGGACCGTACTTTTATAGCTTTCAGTCATTTCTTATTTTTAGAATTTGTACATGACGTCAGGGTTACGTCCCGGTCACTCTTGATGTATTAGATGGTAAATGAGACTTTGTAGCCTTCCATTTTACTTTGATAAAACTCTTAGACTTGAAATGTTCCTTTATCTCTTAGATTTTCTTATATCTTGGTATGCATGCTAAGTTGCTTGTGTAGGGCCTCTCGAGGTCCTATACGTGATGTTACACCTAGGGAGTACCTTGGGTCGTGACATATACCTACGACAATAGCGACGCCAATGATAGTATTCTGGGCCATTCTATTTTTCATATGAGGAAAGAAGTAACTTTTATTAGCGTCACTTAAGTTCATCAATTGCACCCTTGACTTTTGTCTGATAGCACTTTCCTCAACCAAATTCCACTTCTCCGGTTGTTTCCCCATTTCCTTTTCTTTCTCCCTTTTAGCATGCAACATATTATGGTCTAGCATATTAGTTTGTACTTCGTGAAGCTGCTCTCGATTTGCTGGATCTTATCCTTCACCCCTCTGAACCTAGAATTATTAAGCTTTTTCACTATGTTTTTCATCTTTTTGAGTTTCCACCAAACTATCTATATGTCTCCTTTTCTATGTCCTTGCCAAGCTTGGTTAACTATTTGGTGATATATAGGATGGTCTGCAATACAATTAAAGAATATGAAAGCTTTATGAGTTCTCTTGTAATATGTGTCCAATGCCAGATTCAAAGCGGAATGATCAAATATTCCTGGTCTTAATATTATTACCGCCACTGTTGGCATGTGAATCATCTTGTCAGCATTTACTATAGCCCTAACAATCCTGCTACAAGTGTGTCCATTGGTCCAAGTTTATGAGCCACCAATTGTTGTAATCTCATTCATCCCAGCATACAGTAAAAGGCCACTAAAATCCTTGACTTTTGCATCCTACATTGGACTTACTTGAGGTATATCCTTTACTTTTAGTACTGCATTATAATCCCCCATACATAGCAGTGGCCTATGCATATTAGAAGCCAAGTCCCTCAAGTCCTCCCAAAGTTTCAGTCGATTATGTACTATATGTAGTCCATAAACTGCAACAAACATAAATTTCAGCCCATTATCTTTGACTTTCACTCTATTTTGTATATATTGGTAAGACTTATTTCCCACATCACACTATACAAATTGAGGATCCCATAGTACCCAAATACTACCCTTAGCATTGAATGTATAATTCTCCTCATACCTCCATCCTAGAGGAATTTTGTTATCACTTTATTTATTGCACCTTACTTTACTTTATGTTCTAAAATAGCTATAATACTAATATGTTCTAAAATCTCATAATCTTCTTATTCATTGCAAGGAAAAATTTTCACTTTTAAATAGTGTTGGTCTTACTTTGTATTTTGTAACAAGAAAACATAGAGTGAAAAAAGATGAAGAGCTGAGTTGAGGTGCACAATGTCCAAGGAGGGACCAGAGCCAAAATAAAGGTCAACAATAAACTTTGTATGCTCCGACTAACTGTTAGTCTGCAGGTGAAAAGTTGTGCTAAGGTCAGCGTGAGTGCCCAACTCCTCTTGGAAGGTCACCCAAAACCATTTTTTATAATTTTGTACACCTTTTTGACTTATGTGGCATCCAAACATATCTCACGCCCTCAACTACGTGGAGTCACGGAGTGTGTCACGTAAGCCAACAATAATTAAATTTAAAAAAAAAAAAGAGTTCGGGAGGGTAATTGGACCTTAGTTTAGTTAAGGTATGTCTCTCAAATTTCGGTCATAGTCTAAGGAAATACCTTAACTAAACTAAGGTATAAGATTGAAAGAAGAGTGAATAAGTTGAGCAACTATTTACAAATGAAAAATGGCAACCAAAAAAAAACATCAAGAAAAATGTCATATTTCTATATTTAAAGATAATTAAACCTTTCCCTTTTTATATTATTTTTAATGTCATATTTTTATAAGCATATCAATCCCATCAAATTTAAAATCTTAATTTTCAAAAAATAATAAATTCATATCAAGCTAAATTACTTCGTATAAATAAAAACAAGTAATTGAAACGTTGATTACTAAGCAAGGAGAAATAATTATGAAAATCAAAATAAAAGTTAAATTGTTTTATATGAAGGAATTGGAGAAAGCAGTTAGAAATGGGATGGACGAAAAGTTGAAGGACATGATAAAGGTATTAAAGAAAAAGAAAAAGAAGATGGAGGAAATACCAGACATGGAACTTTAGGGAAAAATATAGAGATTGAGGAAAGCATGCTTTAAGACTAATTACAAGAGGAGAAGTTTAATGTGCGTGCTTGAATGACACACCATTTTCGATACTTATTGCACTACTACTACTTCTCCCATACAATACATTAAGTTACGATGACAATTATTTTAAGCAAGGTTGCAAATATAATATTATTTCAAGTTCCCAAAATGAGAATAAACATATTGTACTAATTAAGCAGTGGTTTATCGACACGCGACTCTTGTTAGCATTTTCGGGGTGTTACACAAATACCCAGCCTATTTCTACTCCTCCTTACAGAGTGGTTTCAGCTGAGCGTAAGGAATGGAAAGAGTAGTCGAAAGACCTTCTAGATAAGGGCTTCATCAAACCCAGTATTTCCCAATGGGGTGCACCAGTATTGTTCGTGAAAAAGAATGATGGTTCTCTCAAGAAGTGCATTGAATATCGAAGTTGAACAAAGTCACAATCAAAAATAAGTATCCCATCTGCATGATTGATAACTTGTTTGACCAACTTCAGGGTGCTAGTCATTTCTCAAAAATAGAACTCAGATCCGATTATTATCAGCTCAGAGTCAGAGATAGTGACATTTCGAAAACAACCATCAGAACTAGGTATGGTCATTATGAATTTGTAGTTATGTCATTTGGACTAACCAATGCTCCTACAACCTTCATGGATTTGATGAACACGATGTTCAAACAATATTTGGACTTGTTCGTTATCATATTTATTGATGATATCCTCATTTACTCTTGGAATGACGAAGAATATGCGACTCATTTGAGGATTATCCTGCAAACTCTCAAAGATCGCCAGTTATTCACTAAGTTTAGCAAGTGTTTGTTTTGGTTAGAATAAGTTGCCTTCCCTAGGCTTATTGTGTCTAGCGAAGGGATCCGAGAGGATTCTCAGATAATAGAAGCAGTGAAACAATGGCCCAGACCTACCTCTCCTACAGATATAAGAAGTTTCTTGGGTTTGGCAGGTTATTATAGAAGGTTCGTGGAATGATTTTCATCCATAACTTCTCCATTGACTAAGTTAACTCAAAAAAGGTTAAGTTTCATTGGTCAGATGTGTGTGAGAAAAGCTTTGCAGAACTGAAAACTAGGTTGACTACAACTCATGTTTTGACTGTACTAGAGGGTTAAGACGGTTATGTGATCTATTGTGATTCGTCAAGAGTCGGCCGAGGTTGTATGTTGATGCAACTAGGTAAGGTTATAGCTTATGCTTCTAGACAGTTTAAGCTGTATGAGAAGAACTATCCAACTCATGACCTCGAGCTTGCAGCAGTGGTGTTTGCACTTAATAGTTGGAGACATTACTTGTATGGTATTCATGTAGATGTGTTCACCGACCATAAAAGCCTTCAAAATGTGTTCACCTAGAAAGAGTTGAATCTTCACCAGAGGAGATGACTTGATTTCCTCAAGGATTATTATATGAGTGTGCTTTACCATGTTAGTAAAGGCAATGTAGTAGAAGATACTCTTAGTAGGCTATCTATATGTAGTGTAGCACATGTTGAGGAAGAAAGAAAACAACTAAAAAAGGATGTTCACGGGCTTGCTCCCTTGGGAGTTCACCTTATGAGAATATCAGATGATGGTGAAATAGTTCAGAATGGGTCGAAATCTTCATTGGTAGCGGAGGTTAAGGAAAATCAAGAGAGTGATCCCATATTGCTTCAACTAAAGGGTGCAGTTCATCAGCAGAGAGTTGAGGCTTTTTCCCAAGGGGGAGATGGTGTGCTTCGCTATCAGGGTCGATTATGTGTTCCTAAGGTGGGTGAGTTGAGAAAACAGATTCATGCAGAAGTCCATAACTCGAGGTATTCTATTAATCCAGGAGCCACTAAGATGTACCGTGATTTACGGGAAGCCTTTGGATGGTTTGGCATGAAAATGGATATAGTAGATTTTGTGGCTAAGTGCCCCAATTGTCAGTGAGTGAAGGTAAAACATCAAAAACCAGGAGGTATGACTCAAGGGATCAACATTCCTACCTGGAAGTGGGAGCTGATCAACAAAGACTTCATTACAGGTTTACCTCGTACTAACAGACAGCATGACTCCATTTGGGTGACAGTTGACAGAGTTACTAAGTCTGCGCGCTTTTTGGCGGTCAATACTACAGATTCGGCGAAGGACTACGCCAAGCTTTACATTGACGAGAGAGTCAGGTTGATTGGGGTTCCTTTGTGAAAGCAGGATTATGAGAAATTTCTATCGCAGATTGGTTCTCCACAAATACTTCACTTCCCTTTGTCTGATTCATGTGCAGATTAACAAAAATTCCCTCAACCACAATGCTTGCTTCACTGTTGTTGTTGCAGCCATAAATTCTGCCTCTACAATGGATTGAGCCACACTGTCCTGCTTCCTTGAGCACAACAAAAACATTCCTGAGCCAAGACTGAAACAATATCCAGATTTTCTCTTCATGTCATCTTCGGATCCAGCCCAATCACCATCAGAATACACAAGTAGTTTCAGATATAATTTTATCTGAAACTTGACACCATAATTGATGGTACCTTTGTTGTATCTGAAAACTCATTTTGCTGCCTTTAGATGCACCTCACTATCACAATGTATGAACCTCGATAGAATGCTTATAACATACAATATATTGGGTCTTGTAGCTGTGAGATACATGAAACAACCGACTAAGCCTCTGAAGTAAGTTTCCTCCACTTTCTCTGCTCCATCATTCTTGCTTAGTTTTTCTTTTTTTGTTCATAGGAGTACTCATCTCCTTGCAATCTTTCATGTTGAACTTCTTGAAAATTTCCTTACAAAATTTTATCTTGAAAATGAAAACATCATCCTTTCCCTACTTGATTTCCATACCAAGAAAATAAGATATTAGACTAAGATCAGTCATCTCGAAGGCTTGCATCATTTCTTACTTGAAATCCTCTATATGCCTTGTATTGCTTCCTGTAACTAGTACATAATCCACATATATAGACCCAACAAGATTATCAATGCCATGATGTTTAACATAAAGGGTAGATTCTGATAGACTCTTTTCAAAGCCTAAGCCAAGTAAATGACCATCTATTCGACCATACCAGGCCCTTGATGCCTGTTTAAGTTCATAAAGGGCCTTTCTTAGCCTATAAGCTTTGTACTCCTATCCTTTCTCCACAACGCCTTCAGGTTTCTAAGCATAAATTTCTTCCTGAAGAAAGCCATTAATGAATGGTGATTTGAGATCCATATGATCCACTTTCTAGCCCAATTGTTCAGCAAGAGCAAGAAGTAACCTGATCGTGTCAAGCCTAGCTACTGGTGCAAATGTATCAAAATAATCCACACCAAAAATTTGATTATACCCCTTAACTACAAGTCTTGCTTTATGCATGTTCACTGAACCATCTGCACTGAGCTTGGTTCTAAAGATCCATTTCAACCAAATTATCTTTCTGTCTTCAGATTGATGAACAAGCTCCCAAGTCTTGTTCTTCTCAATCATAAACAACTCTTTTTTCATTGCAGCCACCCTTTTTTCATCAATTTTTGCTTCATTGTATCCAGCAGGTTCACATACTGCTACATTGCATTTCTGATATATATTAGCGAGTTGTCGAGTATCTTTAACTAGTAAATGACACCAATTCATCCTGCCGTGAGAGTGATATCTTCTTTTCAAAAAACTTGGTAGGAGACTTTTCTCCTTTGTTTGAAGTGTTAAGGACAAATTTCTTTGAGTCTTCCCAACACCACTCTTCATTCTCAATAAAATACACATCTTATATGCCTTTGAAACTGAAATATATCCAATAAAAATGCCTGGGAAAGATTTTTTACCTAGTCTATCTCGTTTAAGCTACGGAATGTAGTAAAAACAGCGACAACCAAACACTTTAAGAAAATTTAATGATGGTTTAAATCCATACCAAGCTTTAAATGGAATTCAATCTTTCACTGCCTTTGTGGGAAGCCTATTTTAAAGAAAAACTGATGTATTTACTTCCTCTACCCAAATTTCTTTGGCATATTTATCTCGTGCAACATGCATCTGGTCATCTCCATAATGTATCTGTTCATTCTCTCGCTTACTCCATTTTGTTGTGGAGTATTGGGAGTAGTAATGTGATGATGAATCCTTGCTTCATCGCATAACATATTGAACTAGTAAAAAGTGTATTCCCTTCCATTATCTCTTTTTACAGATTGAATTTTACAATTAGCTTCATTTTCTACTTTTGCTTTGAACTTCCAAAAGACATTAGCAGCGTCTGGCATATGCTTAAGAAAATAAATATAGCACATGCGGGTTAGATTATCAACAAAAATGATATAGTAAAGAATACCTTTTAGTGAAGTAGACCTTTGAGGTCCTGTTATATCAGTATGAATTAGTTGCAATTTGTTAGAGTCTCTCCAAATTGTCTTTGGAAATGGAAGTTTGTTTTGGTTCTTATATTAACATGCAAGACAATTTGTAGAATTCACTTCTAAAACAGGCAAGTCCTTAACTATTTTCATCTTTTGTATCTTAAGCAACCCTTCATAGTGATAGTGTCCGAGTCTCTTGTGCCATACTTCTGCAACACTTTCTTTGGCTGAAAAAACAACATGCTCCTCCTCAAATGGATCTAATGAGAAACTTTTGCCTCTCATTCTTACTTTGAACATTTCTTGATCTGAAGCATCCTTGATCAAGCAATGATTATCTTCAAAATTTAATTTGTAGCCTTTTTCCATCAATTGACCAACACTATGCCAGTTTTGATCTATGTCAGGTACATAAAGCACATCAGAAATTGTTTTATTACCTGAATGACTTGATATAACAATGGTTCTTGTCCCTCTTACAAGAATATGGTTGCCATTACCTATTATGACTTTAGTAATGGTTGTGGGCTTCAATTCCTTGAAGAGAGACATGTCATTTGTCATATAATTAGTGCATCCACTATCAATCAGTCAACACTCGCTCGATGATTTGCTTGAAAATATGTAGCAACAAGGAGTTGATCTTCCTCGCCACCATAAAAAATTTAAGCCTCTGCTTCTTGTTGCTAACTATTGTTCTTGAAAATGGCAGCTTCATGCCCAAGTTGATTGCGTTTAGTGCATCTAGCATCAGGCCTTCTCCAACATTTATACGGTGATGACCTTTCTTATTATAATGCTTACAAGGAGGATAACTTTTCTTTGAGTGTACAATTTTTCCTTTGGTAGTACTTGCTGAAATGCCTTCACCATTCCTCTTGTTCTTCTTCATTTTGTTTTTGTCTCCATCTTGAGGCATGTCAAATAATGCTCCTACGGTATTTCCTTCTTCTCTCATGACACTTCGTTGTTCCTGAGCCTGCAAAACATTCATTAACTCTGCGAAAGTGATCTTGGACAGATCCTTAGTGTTTTCCAAAGTATTTATGGTTGCTTCAAATTTCATCGGCACAGTTACTAGAATATTTTCAACAATACGTGAATCATTAAACACGAAACCAAGAAATAATACCATGTTTGCTATGTTCAAGAGTGTATCAGAGTAATCTTGATGGTTTCTGTTGCTTTCATCTTCTTCATCTCAAAATCTCTTATAAAATTTAGCACTTGCACACCTTTGATCTATTCAACCCCTTCGTATTCTACCTTGAGATAATCCAAAATTTCTTTTGCTGACTTTAGAGACATAATTCGAGTAAAGATTGAAAAAGATACTGTTGAAAATAAACAGGCTTTTGCCTTTGATTTTATGGTTTTCCTGTTTTTATGGTGTTTGATCTAGCCCATAGTAGGATTGTTAGGCAGCGGAGGAACATCATAGTCCTTTTCGACTGCCTCCCACATATCCATGGCATCTAGATAAGTTTCCATCCTTACCGCCCAAATTTGATAATTATCACCATTAAAAACAGGTGATGCCATTACTGAAAAACTTGATTCTGCTTTCATGATTGATAAACTTGTCTTCTTGATTACAATCCTAACTTTGATGAAACACCCACAGATCCCTTAAGAAATAATCACTCTAATACCAATTGTTAGTTTACAGAGGAGGAAAAACATAACAATATGATTTTCTTTTGTTATTGGACAAGTCGAAACATAAGTTTGATAAACCAACGCAGAAAATATTTATGGAAGCAAAACTACTTACTTCATTATAAAACAGATATTTATAGTGTTTACAAGAAAACCAACTCCTAAAAATAAGATTAGAAACTAACTAAGGATAAGATAGAAACAAATTAACTGCTAAGCAGTAAATAACTACCCTACAATACAAAGAACTTGGACTGCTACTGTTCTTATGGTTATTTCTAACAAAATCAAAGAAGAATATTTACATTCAAGATTCTTTCAATCTTTTTCAAGATTATTCTTTAGTAAGTCCTTCTCCAAAAATTCCATTATTTTATACTAAAATTCATTCATACAATTATGAATCATTAATGAAAATTATAATTCATGGTCATAGAGTTTTGAAGAAACTAATTCAAGAATCTCAACAAAGGTTTTCTTAATTATGCTCTTTCAAGCTAGGGTTTGAAGGTTTCTAACTTAGTTCTTCTTAAAGATTCTTCAAGAACTTTTTTTCGAGGTATGTAAGGTTATTATATTGTTGGACTAGTTTTTCCTCACACCCTACATCTACTTTAAGTTAGTAAAACAGTAATTTACGGTTCAATCCTGATGGTTGTTTCAAATACGGTCAAACGGGTGATTTTATTATAGAATATATTACGAATAGGTAGGGTAATGGTGGAAATATAGAAACAATAGACCAAATTGGTGAAAAGACACACCAAAAAGGAGAGAAGAGGAACACTCAACGTATCACCGACTAGTTCGGTGAGCCCAACTTACCTTGCCGAGTGGACTCCAAGCTGAAATTCTCGAAACGTATAAATGATATTTTAAAAAGAATAGAAGGAGTTCCCATATTGTTCACTTGTGGGTTTTTGAGTTTTACATTCTAGAACATTGTTTTTACATTTTTGAGTAGAGATGTAGGGTTTGTGAGATTTTTACCCTAAACTCTAGGCTTTGAAGGCTTGTGGATCGTTGTAAAACCTGATGGAAAACTTTGTTGGTAACGATTTCTTGTTCTTTACTATGTTTGGCGAAAACCCCCATTCTTGGGGTGTGATTATGTAGTTGAATTCTCTAATTAGCTAATGGGTATTGTTAGTTACTGATTTTTAATGTTGTTTCAAAATGGTTCAATTGATTGTTCATGTTTTTATTGAGGAATTGTAGTTGCAAATGTAATTATAGCTTAGTGCTCGATTATTTCTTGAGAAAGAAGTGTTAGAGTCGAATTATTAGCTGGTGATTGTTTTGATTGCATTGTTATGAATCTAGCTTGAGAAAGTAAATTTGATTGCAGTCATGAAAATCTAGCTTGAAAAAGTGGATTGATTAAGGAAATGGGTTGTGCAATTGTGTTTCACCTGTTGAGGTTCCAAAGAACTCACTTGAATTGCAATAGTCGATTAAGAAATATCTATTGCACTTAAAACCTAGCCTACCTACTTTGAGTAACTAGTAATCACCCATTGCGTGAATTTAGCATTCAATTTGTCACACTCCCAAGAACCCTTATCTACTTGTTTACTTCCGGTTTTAGTAGTCATAAATT
>JAJOOI010009170.1:0-38328 GCA_029582585.1 Solanum bukasovii | reverse complement strand
TCCAATTCTAATCCACTGTAACTTATAAATATAATATAATTAATCAAGTTTGCAATTTGATTCCCTTCTTACTCTTTTTCACTCATTATTATAATGATAATAATACTTATAACTACATTTGACCTCAATACACATTTTCAATTGCATAATTAATGAATTTATGAATGTTACCTGATCGTGAAGTGGATCGTCTCCACGCCAGCCGCCGCTATATGCAGGTAAGTTTCTTCTTTATCTTTATTTTCTTTTCTAAATTAATTATGTATTAAAAGTAATAATTCCCACCAACCTATTTTAATATTTCAGACTTGACCCATTATTATAAAAAAAATAACCAAATTACCCGCAAATTAATTAACTATAGCTAAATGACTATTCAAGATTATCAAAAAATGACATTTCGGGTCCGGGTCATTACAGTTTACCAGGACCTAGTCCGTCTGACGACATTGGAGACATACCAAAGTCACAAGGTTCACAGGTCTAAGGAAACACTAGTCTATCCTTGACTAAGGCCAAACATGCTTCAAGAAACACATTGTAAGACAAGTAAATCACATAAATTGCGACAACACACTACAACCACAACTTATCATGGTAGTACCCTTGGAATAGTAGTAATCAATCCTAAATCATGGTTTCATAAAGAAAAGCAGGAATAACTGTCAGGCCTCGAGCCTACACCCTAGATGCGACTGGCACTCGAGAACTATTGCTGGTCCCCGAGTGAACCCTTGGCCTGGCTCATTACTCAGCGGAAGGCTTTACTAAACGTTAAAAGAACTCCAAAGTAAATGGTTTTCTCAAAATAGTCTCAAAATAAATAGCTCAGAATATTTATTAAAAAAGTAATCAACTGGCCAAAAGAGGCAGCTCAAGTCTAGAACATTAGCAATTGAAAATGAAACAGAATTCTCAAAACTCTACTATCTATGAAGCCTCTAGCAATACTATGATGGATGTCGGGACAAGACCCCCGATCATCCTAACAAACTGAAAATGAAAGCAAAGTGTGGAGACCTCTGGAAAGCAGTGAGGCTCACCAATTAAACTCTAGGACTGCAACTAGTATCAATGGAGTGCTTGTTGATGACCCTTGTTACATGTATCTGCATCATGAAAGATGCAGGCCTAATGGAATCAGTACATGGAATGTACGAGCATGCAAGAGGAACTCTAAAGCACAAACATAAGCTTGATCTGATAGAAATAAAGAACATACTTACCTTAGCTCAACTCAAAGATATTCAAGGATACTCAAACTCAGAAATACTCAACTTAGTTCAAGAATACTCAACTCATTATAAAGCAACAAGAATAGATGCAGTATACAAAAAGCTTTTTAAAATAGTAGGTAACAACTCAAAGTATTTATAGATACAATAAAAATTATTTACTCTTAGTTGGGAGATTCTCTAACCAACAACCATCACTATGAGCTACATGATGATACACTATCTCACCCACATTGCCAGAACTGTCCTATAGCTTGCTGGAGTATATGACATCCTCAACTAAGTGGATCCACTAAGCTATGCTTAAAAGCAATCAGGAATCATTTAAAAAGTATGACCCTTTAGCCATGTTGGCCTACATGGTTTATGAGGACTTTGAGTTGTCTGAACTCGTCCCCATATCAGTGCCCAATAATACTTCAATAATATAACTCATCCTCAAATGTTTAAAAATATTTCCTCATCCTCAACTTTGAGATTATTACTCAAAAGATTCTCTTAAACGAGATAATGCTCAAAACTCCTCATGAACCCATTTGCAAATCAAGGTTTCCCCTCATTTTAAATGTAAAACCCTTTACTCTTGGGAATACTTAGTTCCTATATTATTCATTTTAAAAAATGAAAATCAACTCTCCTTATCCTCATACTCAAGTACTCAAGTCTTAAAACAAGTTTTAAAAATTTGTAAAAGACTTCTCAAAATGACTCAAAGGACTCCCTCGAACTTTACTTTCAACTCAATTTTGAATCTGAAATGTGAATTCAAGAATTATGATTACGATGTAGGGTCTCTTAATGATTAGATGGGGTTTAGATAGTTGATAATATGAAATGAGCGAAGACACAGACTGGGGATTATGAGTGCAACACAGAGAAGAATTAATATATTTTGTCGCGAAATAATTTATGAAATAGTGGAGTTTGTATCCTCTCCACTACGCGAAGATGGATGTAATTTTCTGTGGACTGGATTTTAAACCATCTCTGTGACGCAGACCTGGGCACATAATTTTTGCCAGATCTTTTCTTTCTCTCCTAAACTCGATTCAATTCATACCCATTGCAGAATCTAAGGTCAAAACTTATGAATTTTTATAACCCAGAATAATTTCAGCGAAACCCACACAAGGAACTATCAATTTACTCAACTCATTCGCAAACCCTCGCCTCAAGAACTCAAAACAACACTCCATTACCAATTAAATTCAAGAACCTTTCAAAAACTCAACAATTCAACATTTAGAATGAATGCATGGGTAAAATATTACATGATTGGTGTAAGGGCAAACTAAACCAACACTATGGAAGCTTACATACCTTGAAGGAATCAAATCCTTGACGAAAATCCTCAAACTCGATTAACACATGAAACTTCCTCCCTTTTTCTCCTCTTGAACTTAGCCCTAGGCGCTTGAATGTTTTTAGAATTTAGAGCAATCTGATTCTAATAAGATTTTACCCCTTATTAGGTAAAAAACATGCTTAAGACAAGTGGGGTAGGGAAAAGACCAATTTACCCCTCCTTAAAATGGATGAATTGCCTTAATTGGATAGGCTGAACTCAAATGGGCATATCTCTCTCATCCAAACTCAGAATTTAGTAAGATCAGCGGCGTTGGAAAGAGGACTCAGAGATCTTTCATTTGATACCTTATGGACCACCTAACTTGTATCACCCCGTAAATTAGTAGGTCAACTAGAGCTTGACGTGAGGGTTAGAGTCGTAGATTTGACTTTTCTTACTTAAAGTGAAGGGTTTCGGGCTAGGACGTCAAGGTATGACTCCCAAGGACCAACCATGGGTCCTTGAGGAGGACAATAGAACTACCTAAAACAGTGCCACCCACGAAGCCATCCACGCCCCATGGGAAGCCTCGTGGATGAACACCCTAAAGAGACTGCCCAAAATCTACCTAAGGTATTGTCCACGGCTGGACCCATGCCCCGTGGATGGGTCAACACCTCGTGGATGGGGGCGTAGGTGCCAAGCCTGCGTTGCACACTTGCAGCCAACCAACCCACGATTGACAGCATGGCCCGTGGGTCCATCCACGGCCCGTGTGCGTGGTCTGGTGGGTTGGGCAGTGAGGTGATCTTAGGCGGTTAGTGAAGGGCTTTATGGAACTTTCCACAATTAATTAGTTATTAAGTGATGTCATTTTACCCTAGTTTAGATCAACTATATAAGGAATTTAGACCCTTTATCAAGCCATTCCAAAATCATTATTTCTAAACCCCCAAAAGAAACCCAATTCCTTCCGAGAAATTCTCTCTCTAGAAAGTGAAGAAGAAGAAGAAAAAAGGAAGAAGAAGAGGGTCAAGCTAGGTCAAGACTTTATTGTTTCAAAATTTCTAGGCTTTGTAATCAAGGTATGATGTCTTATTCATTCATGGATCCCTTTAATCTACGAAGCCCCCATGTTTCCCTCAATTGTGAAGATGAATCCACAATTCTAGTTAGGGTTCCTTCTTATATTGTGGGTATTGTTGTATGTTGATCCAATTGAGTGGATATTGGTTGTTTATGATTGGTTATGATGTAATTACATGTTTTTAGTATGATTATACATGTATTCTTGATTAACCTAAGATTCTAGGGTGAAATTGATATAGTTTGGTTTTATGTCATGAAAGAGGAAATTGAGGGCTTAGAGGTGATCTTCTAAGATTGATGAATTACTTTATGAATTGCTTGAGAGTAGAACACCTAGATATGAATTACTTAAAAGTAAAGCTTCTAGATATGAATTGAATTAGAATAAGGTATATGTGATGGATCATGACTAGTAATGTAACACCCCGTATCCTAGACATACCAGAAATGCAGAATTCCAGAAGTTGTCGTGGCACTTACAGATTGTAGGGTGACCCATGGACCGTAGGTGGGGTTCGTGGATGGCCATTTGCAGCTCCTCCCCAGAAAGCCCATAAATTTTGTCCAAGTCTGGACCTACGCCAAGACCTACAGACCGTAGGCCAGACCACGGTCTGTGGTCCAGGCCGTGGTTCAGACCCCCAATATTCAAGTCCCAGAACCCCCATCGACGGTTGACCAGCACGGACCGTCGGTCCACCTATGGTCCATCGTTCAGTCCGTCGGTTGGCCCCGATAGCTTTTAAGTCAGGGGTCATTTGGTCTTTTCCCTATGTGTTGGACCCTTAAACTACATCGTTTAACCCCTAAACTACGTGGTCTAAGTCAGTTTTAGCCTAGAAACTTAATTAGAACTTACCCAAGTCAATTCATCCGCCAAAAAATTAGAAAACTTAGAACGCAGGAGGAGAAAGAGTCGAGTAGCCCTAGTCCAAGAACGCAACAAGGTTTCATCCATTCCAGCCCCAAAATCGAAAGATTTCTCCATGAAATTCGTCACCTGGTATGTGGGATTTTACTAATGGGTTCCTTTCACCCATTAGGTCCCTAGAATTCAGTCAGATTCTTGATTCCCTTCATATTATCTAGATCTAGGGTTTCTAGAATTTCTATATATTATTATGAATTAATTACTTCAATGTTCCTAATCAGATCATCATGACTTTAGTATGGTTTTGCATAGATTCTTTCATAAATTCAGAACCCTAGCTATGTAGTTCTTTTAGTTCATGAATTACAAATGCTAGGTCAGTTATTTTAGTTATATACATGCTTTAGTTTTCGAAAGTCACATTATCAGATATAATTGTTGCATTCTCAGAGTTTGTATGTTAGTAAGCGAGCTATCCAATATTATAGAATTCAGTCATAAATTATTTATTACATAATCAATTAGGAGTAGCTTAATACCGAGTGGACTAGGGTTAGTCACCCTCAAGTCACAGAACTATGTGCCCCGTAGTTTGTAAGTCCCCTCTATGGGCATTAATTTAGTGATCATGCCAGTCATGCCTCTATACCTCTGTCATGGTATATTGGGTCTTCTCGATGAGGCGTATACATCGGACTCCACATTTAGCTCATGTGGTTTTATGTCGGTTATTAGTAGCTCCCACAGTCAGATTCTTTTGTATTGACCATGTTATCAGTTACAGATTTCAGTCTCAACATGTTATAAACTTGGTCATTGCATTTAGTTAGATCGTGTTCAGTATTTTCAGTATAGTATCATGCTTATCTCATATCATTGCTTAGTTATATGCTTTGTTCAATTATGTTTATTGTTCATCTTTACTATATCATGCATGCTCAGTACCTTTCAAGTAATGACGCATACTTTGCACTATATCTTTTCGTGAAGTAGGTTTAGGTCCTTAGCTTTCTGATCACATGTAGATCGGTTCTCGATATTCAGCTCAGCAACATCAGTGGTGAGCCCTCATTCTCCGAGGTCGACATACATGTTTCCTTTCTACTTTTAGTCTTTAGTTTTAATTTTTGCTAGATCTAGCTGGGGCATGTCCCAGAATTTCTAGTCAGTTAGAGGCTTTATTTCAGACATGATTAGATTCAGTTTTATCTTGTAGTTTGATATTTCCTTTGTCATTAAACTCTCAGATTATATATTCATATTTAGAATGGGTATTCACCATCATTTTTCATCTATGTCATGTTTTAAGCTTCCGCACAAAATTATCTTATTTTAGTTATCATAGTACGCTTATGTTATGCCAGCAGGGTTAGCTTGGGGTCACTCGTGATCCTAGGTCCCGTGTCCGCATCAAGAGGTTAGCTCTGGGTGTGACAATGGTATTAGAGCATTAGGTTTAAGTGTCCTAGGATGTCTGAAATGCCGCACTAAGTAGAGTTCTTTTCATGGGTGTGACGTGCACCACATCTAATGACAAGGAGGTTACGAGGTGTTTTAGGAAAACTTCACTTTCTTGCTACTCTTATTTGCGTGAAGTATGATCCAGCTTCTAGTTTATAACTCGTCATTATGCATTTCAGATCATGCCTCCTCGTAGAGCTTATGCAAGGAATGTGAATGCCCGCAACGCTAACACAGTTCCTCCAGTCCCAGATCAGGAAGTTTCGAATGCACAGTTTCGGAATGCTATCCAATTATTGGCTTAAAGTGTGACTAACCAGAACAACCAGCAGGTTTCAGTTCTTGCAAATGCTAATGGTGGATCAGTGGCAGCCAGGGTTCATGATTTTGTTAGGATGAATCTGCCTGAGTTTTTAGGGTCGCAAGTTGGAGAAAATCCCCAGAATTTCATTGATGAGGTCAAGAAGATCTTTGAAGTGATGCATGTAACTGGGAATGATAGGGTTAAGTTGGCATCTTACAAGCTTAAGGATGTGGCTCACATTTGATTTACTAAGTGGAAGGAAAATAGGTGTACAGATGCGGCTCCTATTACTTGGGAGTGTTTTAGTGAGACTTTTCTGGACAGGTTCTTCCCGAGAGAGTTGAGGGAGGCTCAGGCTTAGGAGTTCATGCACTTGACGCAACGTAGCATGTCAGTCCAAGAGTACGAACTCAAGTTCACCCAAATCTCCAGGTATGCTCCTTACATGGTTGCCGATTCCAAGGCTCAAATGAACAAGTTTCTGTATGGGGTATCTGACTTAGTGAAGATAGAGTATAGAATGCATGTTGCTGGAAAATATGAACATTTCTAGGCTCATGACTCATACTCAACAGGTTGATGGAGACAAGCTTAGGGAACATGCTAAGGAGAACAAAAAGGCAAGGAAAGACAACTATGAGTATTCTCAACAGAAATCAGGTGGGGGAAATCGCTCGCACGTTCAGCAAAAGTCTTCAGCTTCAGCACCTTCATCAGGCAGTGCTCCATCCTCTAGGTTCTGATAGGATAAAAAGGTAGGGCATCAGACTCTAAGTCTCAGGGGAGTGTTTTGGGTACTAGGACCTACCCAACTTGTTGTAAGTGTGGTAAGAACCATTTGAGTGAATGTCTTACAGGAAGGGAAGGATGCTTTAGGTGTGGTCAGACTGGTCACATGTTGAGAGATTGTCCTTCTTCCAAGTAGGGTCAAAGAGCTAATAATGGTAGTGCTCAGTCCATAACTTCAGTAGCACCAACAGGTCGCCCGACTCAGCTGGGTAACTCATCTGGTATAGGTGGCGGTTAGCGCTAAAACAAGTTGTATGGTCTTCAGGCTCGCTCGGATCATGAAGATTCTCCTAATGTGGTCACTGGTATGTTAAGAGTCTTTAACTTAGATGTTTATGCTTTGTTAGATATAGGGGCTACTCTTTCTTTTGTAACTCCTTATATAACAGTCAAATTTGATGTAAGTCCAGAAACTCTCTCAGAACCCTTCTCAGTATCTACTCTAGTTGGTGACCCAGTTATAACTAGATGGGAATACAGAAACTGCCATGTCATAGTGTCTTAGAAAGTCACCTCAGCAGATCTTGTAGAGTTAGAAATGGTAGACTTCGATATCAATCTAGGCATGGATTAGTTATATTCCTGTTATGCGTCAGTCGATTGTTGAACTAGGATCTCTCATTTTCAGATGAACCAATCTTAGAATGGAAGGGTAGTAGCTTAGCGCCTGGATTGATTCATTTCTTACCTTAAGGCCATAAAGATGATTTCCAAGGGGTATATCTACCATCTAGTTCGGGTTAAGGATTCAAGCTCCGAAACCCAAACTCTTGAGTCAGTTCCAGTAGTAAATGAGTTCCATTAACTATTTCCAGAAGATCTTCCCGAAGTTCCTCCCGAAAGGGAAATCGACTTCGGAATTGATCTCCTTCCAGATACCCAGCCTATTTATATTCCTCCTTAGAGAATGGCTCCAACTGAGCTTAATGAATTGAAAGAGAAGTTGAAAGACCTTCTAGATAAGGGTTTCATCAGACCTAGTATTTCCCTATGGGGTGCACTAGTATTGTTTTTGAAAAAGAAAGATGGTTCTCTTAGGATGTGCATTGACTATCGACAGTTGAACAAAGTCACAATCAAGGTGCTAGTCATTTTTTGAAGATAGACCTCAGATCCAGTTATCATCAGCTCAGAGTCAGAGATAGTGGCATTTCGAAAATAGCCTTCAGAACTAGGTATAGTCATTACGAATTTGTAGTTATTCCATTTGGACTAACCAATGCTTCTGCAACTTTTATGGATTTGATGAATAGGGTGTTCAAGCAGTATTTGGACTTGTTCGTTATCGTCTTTATTGATGATATCATCATTTACTCTAGAAATGAGGAAGATCACGCGATTCATTTGAGAGTTGTCCTGTAAACTCTCAAAGATCGCCTGTTATTCGCTAAGTTTAGCAAATATGAGTTTTGGTTGCAATCTGTTGCTTTTATTGGGCATATTGTGTCTAGCGAAGGGATCCGAGTGGATTATCAGAAAATAGAAGCAGTGAAACAATGGCCCAGACCTACCTTTCCTATAGATATCAGAAGTTTATTAGGCTTGGATGGTTATTACAGAAGGTTCATGGAAGGATTTTCATCTATAGCTCCTCCATTGACTAAGTTGACTTAGAAGAAGGTTAAGTTTCAGTGGTCAGATGATTATGAGAAAAGCTTCGCAGATCTGAAAACTAGGACTACAACTCATGTTTTGACTCTACCAGAGGGTTCAAATGGTTATGTGATCTATTGTGATGCATCTAGAGTCGGCCTAGGTTGTGTGTTGATGCAGCGAGGTAAGGTTATAACATATGCTTCTAGACAACTTAAGATGCATGAGAAGAACTATCCAACTCATGACCTCGAGCTTGCAGTAGTGGTTTTGCACTTAAGATTTGGAGACATTACTTGTATGTTGTTCATGTAGATGTGTTCACAGACCATAAGAAACTTAAGTATGTGTTCACCTAGAAAGAGTTGAATCTTCACCAGATGAGATGGCTTGAATTCCTCAAGGATTATGATATGAGTGTGCATTACTATCCTGGTAAGGCCAATGTAGTAGAAGATGCTCTTAGTAGACTATCTATGGGTAGTGTAATACATGTTCAGGCAGAAAGAAAATAACTAGCAAAGGATGTTCACGGGCTTGCTCGCTTGGGAGTTTTCCTTATGAGCATATCAGATGATGGTGTAACAGTTCAGAATGGGCTAGAATCTTCATTGGTAGCGAAAGTTAAGGAAAATCAAGACAGTGATCCGATATTGCTTCAACTAAAAGGTGCAGATCATCAGCAGAGAGTTGAGGTTTTCTCCCAATGGGGAGATGTTGTGATTCGCTATCAAGGTCGATTATGTGTTCCTAAGGTGGGTGAGTTGAGATAGCAGATTCTTGTAAAATCTCATAACTCCAAGTATTCTATTCATCCAGGCACCATCAAGATGTACCGTGATCTCTGGGAAGTCTTTTGGTGGAATGGCATGAAAAAGAATATAACAGATTTTGTGGCTAAGTGCCCCAATTGTCAGCAGGTTAAGGTAGAACATCATAAACCAGGAGGTATGACTTAAGAGATCAACATTTCTACATGGAAATGGGAATTGGTCAACATGGACTTCATTACAGTTTTACCTCGTACTCGCAGACAACATGACTTCATTTGGGTGATTGTTGATAGAGTTACTAAATCTGCACGCTTTTTGGCTGTCAAGACTACAAATTCAGTGGAGGACTACTCCAAGCCTTACATTAATGAGATAGTCAGGTTGCATGGGGTTCCTTTGTCTATCATCTCAGATAGAGGTCCTCAATTTACCTCTCATTTCTGGAAGTCATTTCAGAAAGGTCTTGGTACTTAGGTTAATCTTAGCACTGTATTTCATCTGCAGATGGATGGTCAGGCAGAGCATCCCATTCAGACCTTAGAGGACATGTTGAGAGCTTGTGTGATCGACTTCAAGGGTGGTTGGGATGATCACCTTTCTCTTATAGAGTTCGCCTACAATAATAACTACCATTCCAGCATTCAGATGGCCCTTTTTGAGGCATTTTATGGGCGTAGATGTAGATCTCTAGTCGGTTGGTTTGAAGAAGGTGAAGCAGCCTCGATAGGGCCATATTCGGTTCATGATGCTATGGAAAAAGTGCAGCTCATCAGAGATAGACTTAAGACAGGCCAGAGTCGCCAGAAGTCTTATGCAGATGTAAGGAGAAGGGACTTGGAGTTCCAAATTGATGATTGGGTTTTCCTGAAGGTGTCACCTATGGAAGTTTATGTACTTGTTAGACAAGTTCCTTGGGAATGATAAGTGTATTTCTCAAATGTACTTAATTTTAATCAGTTGAGGTATTTTAGGTATTCAAATAAGGAGGCTGGTTTATATTTTGTTCACTTTTACATTTCATGTTTCAGTTTGGGTGGCAAGGGTTTTCCTATATAGGTGTTAGAGTATGTGCCCATGCGGCCCGATGGGTTGGGTCATGATAATTTGGTACCAGATCCAAGGTTATCGATCTCCTAGTAAAAAAATTGTTGAATAGAGTCATGAGGATTGGCATGTTGTCATCTTTGTGTAATCTTCTTGGAGCTATGAAGCATTCTAGAAAATTGTTCAACTTTTTCACTCTTTTCAGGAGATACGTCACTTGTTTGTATGTGTTGAGTTTAATTGGTACTCTAAATTCCTATTATTATCTCAACAAAATAAAATGGATGTCGTTGTCGCGACTAAAGGGGCACAAGCAGGGGAAGTTGGATCCGGGAAGGTTTCAGTTGGTATCTAGCCTTGGAGGCTATGTATATGCATGAAAGATCATCTAATGGTCATCCATAATGTGAATGAATATAATGAACATGATTTGATTTAGTGACGAAGCTTGGTGATTTAGATTATGTGCATGGTGTTCCTTAGTATATGCAAATGTTTGAAGTGTACTTGTTTGTATAACTGTGAAATTGTAGCTCAGAACATGTCATGGTTAGGGTAATACTTAGAAATGATTTTCTCCATGATGATGAGTTTATATTGATTCATTGAACATTTATTTACCATGAGTAAGGAACAAAGATAAATTGTGACTGTGGGGAAACTTCGATTTCAGGACAATCGGAATTTATTGGGAACCATAAGGTAAAAAAGTTACTCTGATATGATAACAAGAATGTGATGTGGTGAAAAAGTTTATGATGTATTTCTTAATGTATTTGATGTTCAATTGTCCTTGGATATTTCCACCTCACTCCTTAAAGTTTGACAATCTTCAGTATTGTGCCCCTGACGCATCAGAATGATATGCACACCATGTTAGAGGATTGAAACTTTTCGAACATGGATCTGCACAATTTTGGGGAATTAGCTTTATCATATTCAAATGTTTTAATTTTTCATATAAACTTATGCAAGACTCTCTAATTGGTGTGAAATATCTCTTAGGCCTTTGACCTCCTTCAAATTCATGTCTTGGATGGGGATTATAGGGTGCTCAAAATTTTTGAGAAGAAATACGAACATTTTAATGAGTGAGCGCTCGCCATTGAGGATAGTTTTTTGGATGTGCATATGGTTGTGCACTATAGACTGCATATTGAGGTGGGATAATAGAGTATTATGTGTTTTACATGAGGTGATAATGATGGAATTAAGATAGTGCATATTGATAAAGTGGTCCCTTTGAACTTTTTTGTGTCCCTAACATAGAATTTGCTACATCATCCTTCATTTTCTTTCCCCCATGATTTGCCGATCCATTTTTAATCACTTGTGTCATGGCTTTCAACGTAACTTGACTTACAATCATTCCAGACTTGATGCCATTTTCCACCATTTCACCAATCTTAATAACTTCGGCGAATGTTTTTCCAACAACGGAAAGTAAATAATGAAAGTAGTCATGTTCTTGTGCTTGGAGAGAAACATCAATCATTTCAGACTCTTTCAGCGGTGGCTTAACCCTATTAGATTCCTCCATCAACTAAATAGAATATTCACAGAATTTTTCAGCGGTCTTTTTCCTCATGTTGGCAAGCAATGTACGATATTACACTATGTGAATGTTATATTGAAACTATTGAACAAAACAGCGAGCCAAATCATCCATGTATATCAGTTAGAAATATCTTGATCTATGAACCATTTTGAGCCAATTCCCACTAAGCTTTTCCAAAAATAAGCCATGACCAATTTTTATTTGCTTCTTTCCTCTTTTAGATGATTAAAATATCTAATTAAATGAGCTACAGGATCTCCATGATCATCATATTTCTCAATCTTTTGATTTTTAAAGCCAACAGGCAAATAGACGTAGGGAAACATGCACAAATCATTCAATGAGATGCCTTTGTGGCCTCCTTATGAGTCAGGGATTTTGACTCATTTAGTGCTTAATATCTAGAGTTTTAGTGTCCTCAATATCTATTTTATGCTTTAAACTGATGTTTAAATGCTAATTTGCTGCAATGAAGGCAAAAGATCAAGGCAAGGACATTATCGGGCAAAAAGAATGAAAAAGCAGAAGAAAAGAAAGACTGATGATCACCAAAGCCACTCAGCGACTCGTCGAGTGGCTCTTCAGCTAGCCAAATTTTCTAGCAGGCCAATCCTTGGACAAAGACAACTCGGCGATTAAAAAGGTAAATCGGTGAACTGTCAACTGGTCGTGAAGGAAGTTGTGATCGCCTAAAGTCACAGAATGAAAGTGTGGAAAATTTCCCCGAGTGGCTCCAAAGCTAAAAATATGAAAGAGTATAACTGTGATTTTAAAAAGAAAGTTGGAGAGTTCTGAAGTTTGTGGGTGATAGTTTTGAATTTTTGAGAGTTCCTGCATTGGTTTTTTTTTATCACCAACGCTATTCTCTAAGTTTTTGAGTAGATTTTGAGGGTTAAGTTGTTTTGAAAGTTAATTGAAGAACTTGGAAGGCTTGTACATTGTTACCCAAGCTAATGGAAAACTTAGTTGGTAACTATTTCTTGCTCTTTACTATGTTTAGCTAAAACCCCCATTCTTTGGGGGTGTGATTATGTGATTGAATGCTTAAATTAGCTTATGGGTGTTAGTATTTACTGATTTAATTGTAGATTTGAAGTGGGTTCAATTAGTAGTTGAGTTTTAATTGATGAATTGTAGTTGCAAATGCAATTCTGGCATAGTATTCTAAGCTTACTTGAGAAAGAGGTTTTAGAGTTAAAACTATTAATTGATGATTGTAGTGATTGGGTTATTGTGGACTTAGTTTGAGAATGTGGGTCTAAACTCAATTCTATCAATCTAGTTTGAAAGAGTAGATTAATTGAGCTATTGGGTTGTTTATCTTTGTTATGCTTGTCGAGGTTCGAGAGAACTCACTCGTGATAGTTGATTGAGAAATGGCTATTACACCTAAAGCCTAGCCTACACCCTAAGATTCAACGACTTTTAGTAGATATTAATCACTCATATAGCGAAATTGGTGTTCAATCGATCACATCCCTAAGGATGCCTCACTACTTGATTACCCCCGTGTGTTCGTAATTGTTAATTGATCACTCTAATCCCCCTAATTGACATTAATTGTCAAACCACTATCATTTCCTTTAATTGTTTCAAAAATGTCTACTTGTACAATCCATTAGAACACTCATTTCACTTCGTAATTGAATTCTTTACCGTATCACTCCTTGTGGGATCGACCCCAACTCTTCGTTGGGTTTATACTTGATTGCAACCGCCTAACTTAGAATCTGATGAAGTGTAGTTGAGTATTAAAACTATACTTGATTGTGACTGCCTAAACTTATTTTTTAGTAGTTTTCGATGCATGCTCATAATTTTGTTGAATTATTTGTGTAATCTTGATTGATTGATTGATTGATTTTTGTTAGTTGGGCCATTGTCGTATCATGTTTATGTTTAGACCTAACCTATAATTGCTAATTTTTGTTCTTTGAATGATTTAAATAATGGGTTTGCATTATTTGTGCGTTTGGTCTATTGTGGGTGAAGTTAAAGTAACTAGAATTGTACCGATCGACTGAATTTGCTTAATGATAGAGCGGGGGACGTTATTCTTAAGGGCAAAGGACGTCAATTATTCATTTTTGACCAAATCGGGTGAAGTCTGAGTACCCCAAAGTAATTAGTGGTATGGGTCTGGGATTAATTGCGCATAATTGTGAGTTAATTGCACTATAGTGAGCTGTGGGTTGAAAATTGGAGGTCGGGGTCAGAAAAAAGCACAAAGGACCTTTCAGCGAGCTTAGTCGAGCTCACTGAATGGCTTGGCGGTTTGCCAAGTGACTCCTGGATCGCCTTTTTATTCTCCTAGTTTGATGAATTTTTTTCTGTAACATTCAACGATATACTTGAGCTCGTCGAGTTCACTCGGCGAATCGATGAATGTCTGTTAGATCACCCTTCTAAGCCCCAAATTTTAAAAAATATTATGTAACTTTCGGTGAGCTACTTTTAGTTTCCCGAATGGGTTCGCAGCCTGTACTTCACCAAATTGTGCTGATATCTGAGAAATTTTATTTTCTAGAACTTTCGGCAAGCCTGATTTGGTTCACCGAATGGGTTTGGTGACTTGTCGAACTACTCGGTGAGTTTTCCTGCAGTTTTTATACTTTGATATTTTTGAACTATTTCTAACGTATTGATTTATTCTATGTTGTTTTGGAGATATGGCTTAGACCAAAGGTGCTAGGAAGGAATCAACCACCTCGAAAGAGAGCACAGGGAATAGTAATCAACGAGAGTGTTGCACCTTCCCGAACTACGCAGGCAAAAATTCCTCCCATATGCAGAGAAGGCAAGGGAAAGGGACCTGTTAAGCCAAGTCTAGTAGAGGTTAGTTCCGACATCATGGGTATTGATGACGCCCACCTCACCACCTTAGAATATGCTGGTGAGGGTGACTCGGGGTCCAGATCACCAGTCTCTGTTTTTGAGCTGGAGGATGACCAAACACTACAAAGGAGGATACCAGAGCTGTGCTCTAAAGAACTCCATGACCTGGACAAGATACTGATACCTCCTACACCTCCTCCACCTCCAGAATAGATGGTTGAGAATGTACCTCCAGTGCCACCAGTACAGGCACCCCCTCCCCTTTCATTGAACAGACTGAAGGCTGCTGGATAGAGGACAATCCTAGAGGAGAAAAGACTGTCTACCGACGGAGTGGTAGAAAGAAACCCAGATGTGTGGAACACTATCAAGTTCTACAAGTTTGAAATCTTTACCAGGGCTCGGGGATCTTACATTACTTCTTGGGTCTGAGAATTCTATGTTGAGCATGGAAAGTTAGTGCCAAAAGGGATGAATAAGGCAAGCTCGTTTGCACCGGTGGATCATGTAGTGGTGCGGGGAAGAAGAGGGAAATGAAGTAGCACCGACATCAATGAGGTGCTGGGATGCACTATGAATGCCATCTGTGTTGGTTGATCAGATTAAAAAAAAGACCCTGGATGATTTGAAGGGGTGGTTGGCTCCCTTTATGTCTGACATCACACCGTCATGGATCGAGTCGGAAGGTTAGATAAAGAACAAGGACTTGAATGTGGTTGTCTGGTATTGGTTTGGCTTTATCAGAAACACCTTAATGCCATCACATAACGAGTCTATACTCCAGCATACGAAGGCCGCCTTGTTGGGGTGTATCATTGACCGAATAGACTAAATCTCAGATTGATTATCGAGCAGTAGATGGCCATAAGGGCTAAGCAAAGTCAGACCTCACTCCCATTCTCGGTGTTGATCACGGAGTTGTGCCAGTGTGCCCGAGTGCCATTGGTAGAGAAGACCGATGTGGAAGTGCCTCCCACTTCCTCTAGTGACATCCGGAAGATCGAGGTCGAGTACGCTAGAGATGAGGCCGAGAGGAGAAGAGCAGCACCGGTGGATACTTCCTTGGTGGTTGATGTGGAGATGTTGCAGACGGACACAACCCCTCTTACTCAGGTTGGTCAGCCTTCAGGTACCCCTGTCATTTCTACTTTTATTCCTTCTAGTACCTCCACTACTCCTGTTTCCCGACCCCCATTAACCCAGGCTATACTGTTCCAGATGGGTCACCTGGCCCAATTTGCTAATGTACGTGCCTCCCGGGTAGAGGTTGTTGTCCCTGGGATGATTCAGTGGGCCATTGTTGTAGCCTTAGCTCTCATTCCGGCTAAGTTGAGAGAGCACCGGGAGGTGATCACTACGCATGGTTTAGCAGTAGATGCCCTCACGGTGAGAGTGGAGGCATGTGAGCAGGGTAGGAGCCACTCTAAGGATGTAACGACCTTGAGAGCCGATATTACTAGGTTGAGACGTGATGTGGATGAGCTGAAATCCATGGATCTATCTGTGTTCTTCGGCATGGTGGACCTTCCCGAGGTCTTGAGTTCAGAGTTGCCAGCCACTTTTTAGATCCCTCCAACTCCTACGACCGAAGATACTATTTTGGTTGATGAGGATGCCTAGTCTGGTGCTCCCAAGACTGATGAGGAGAAGCTTGGTATACAAGATGGAGCAGCGTATGATGACCTGGAGGACTTAGAGGGCGCGATGGTGCGGACAGCTATGGAGGCCTCTCTTTGGGATACATCTATGGTGGGCTCCAGTGGAGCGAATGATGGAGTAGAGTCGGGCACTGATGCCCAGATTAAGGGAGTCACATATATGTAGAGTTTGCCTCAGGCTTAGCCTGACAGGAGGATTTTGACTCTCCTTAGTTTTATTTTGAGACTCTTATTATTTCTTTTACATTGAGGAGAATTTTTAGTTTTGTTTGACGGGGTGAGATATCTTCATACCTGCCTCTTTTGGGTTGTTTTTGTGAGTGTTTGATTTTTGTGATAGCTTGTTGTGCTTATATTCTGTGATTATGGCTTTTTGGTTTTAATTTGAATGTTGGTTGGTTTTATATCCAATTTTGAAATTCTACCTCTTGATGTCTGTGAATGTGGCTATTCTTTTGCATATTTGAGTATCAGTTGTGTTCAATACCGATGACTTGAATAGCGCTCTTGATCAAACGATATGTTTGTGCAATTCCAATGAGGCAAATTTGAGTTGCATAAGTCATGTGTGAACTCTTAGCATCTTATTGTGACTGGTCGGTTGTTGAAATGAATCATGTGATGATCGATGCACGCGATCTAAAATTGTAGAATCTTGTTTGATGATTGTGTAGAATGCCATGTGTAGTGAGATTGCCTTGAAAAATGTGCTTGGTAATGCCTAGAACTTGCCCTGTTAGTCCAATTGACTAATATAGGCGAATGATAGAGATAATCTTAGGCAAATTTTTTGGAGAGTGAACCAAATTGCTATTATACCTCCTTGTGAGAGTGTGAACCTAGCTTGGGACCATTTGAGCGTAACCTTTTCTTTGGATGAAACATGAGAACATTTGACCTTTTTTCTCATCACCTAAAACCTTCATGAAACATTGGTCTGTTTGAATTGTCACGCCTCGAGTCTACACCCTGGACGTGGTCGGCACTTGGAGACCATTGTTGGCCCCAAGCGAACCCTTGGCGTGACTACTTAAACTCAGCGGAAGACTTAACTCAACACAATATAAGTTCATAAAATAACTTAAATGATAAAATATGGCCAAAATGGCAAATTATGTCTCAAAATAGAATATATGTAAATACATAGATGAGAGACTCAACTACCGTCTGACTGTCAATGAAGCCTCTATAATACTGAGATGGATGTTGGGATAGACCCCACAACATCCTGACAAAGAAAAACTAGGAAAGCGAATAAAATAGTCCTCCGGAATGCAAGGAGGCTCACCACTGACTCTGGAGTGCTCAACTAGATCAACGACGCGCTGGATGCTGATCCTGGTTACCTGTGTCTGCATCATAATAAGATGCAGGCCAACTGGCATCATAATAAGATGCAGGCCAACTGGCATCAGTACATTGAATGTACGCGTATGCGAGTTGGAATGCTAAACAACAACTTAAGCTTGAAAGGAGTACAAAGGAACACTTACCTTGGCTCTGTTCAACTCATAAATAACTGAATTCAATGTAAAGCAATAAGACACATACAATATATATAAATCTTGTAAAACAGTGTAGACAACTTAGTTTGTTAAATATAAGGCAATAACAAACTCAACTTTACTTAAATATAAAGTAATATAACTTTACTGGGAGATTCTTAAACCGACAACTACCACTATGAGCCCTAGTGATGATACAACGTTTTACCTCACGTTGCCCAAGGACCATTCTATACCTTGCCATGATATAGGAGCTTAGTTAACTTAGTGGATCCACTAGCTTAACTGACATGATCATCTAAAAAGTATGACCCGTTAAATCCCATGTTGGCTACATGGTTCTTATGGAGAGTTGAGTTAATATGAACTCGCATCTCCAATTCGGTGCTCAATACTACTCCCAAAATATACTTTAGTTCATATGTGTTTTAAACACCTCTTTCTTTAGTTTGAGATAATTGCTCAAAGTTTAACCCAAAGGTTCTCTTGGAATCGATGTTCCCTTTAATGAAAACTAGCCCAAAGGCTCTTTTGGAAATCATAGTTCCTTTCTTGCTCAACTATGAAAACATTTATAAACTTCTTTGGGAATACTTAGTTCCCTAATAACTTTTGAGAAATGAACTCAACTCTTTACTCTTTACTTTACTTGAAACTTGAGCCTTAAAACGATGTTTAAACGTATAATAAAGACTATTGAAAACTTTTAAAAAACTTTGCTTTGACTTGCTTCTTAACTTCTAGACTTGACTCTTAACTTCTTTGACTTTGATCTTAACTTTCCTTGAATTGGATTATGGATTCAAGGTTCATGATCTCATGTTTATGGATGATTTCATCATGTTTAGATGTACCTTAGAGTATTGGAATCAACTAGAAAACATAGGTACATTGGTGAATGAATGGGGAGAACTGGCATCCCTGGCGCTCTGAGAGGCGCGCGGCACCAGCCCTCAAACTTCAGAGGGCTGCCTGTAGTGCTCTGGCTGGCGCGACGCGCCAGAGGCCAGAGTTCAGAGGAACTTTTGTGGAGCTCTGGCAGGCGCGGCACCCCAATTCCTTGCTCAGAAATCCTCTATTTTTCTCCTTCGTTTTTCATCTCTAAATCCTCTAAACTTCCATAGTTCTTTCCCCAAACACTTAGGATCATTAGTACGCTCAACTCACAACAGATCTAACTCGAAAATCCACCCGGAAACACGAATCAAATCAATAAGAAACTTCAACAACACAACCAATCAAGAACTTAACGATGTCCTTCAAGAACTTCACTTTTTAACATGTAAACAACCCAAAATCGCTAAATTGAAACAAGTTGGTGTGTGGGTGAACTAACCCATCACTAAAAGATCTCACATACCTTGTAGGGATCACCCCCGATGAATTCCACTCGAACCGTTTGGATGATCTTGGTAAATTCTTGACTTTTTCTCCCGTTCTTTCTCTCTTCTCCAAGCCCTAAGCGTGTTCTAATTTTCTAAAACTGAATTAAGTTCAGTTTTTATCCCAATAAACCCCTAAAAATGAATTACGAAATTAATTAGAGAAAAGACTAGTTTGCCCTTCCTTAAATCCGGATTTGGACTTTCCTCAATCCAACATCCCAACTTCCGAAAGGCATAACTCACTCATACAGTATCAAAATCACGCAAACTCGGTGGCTTTGGAAATATCTTCCCCAGGGATTTCCAACCATATTAAGAACTACTCCTAACTCATCCTGAGCTACGAGTTATGGTCGTTTGAAAATGACCAAATCTCACTTTTCTAACTTGGACAAATTTTCCAGATTTTCCTTATTCTTTCCAAAAATAATTATTTTCAGATTTTAAACTCTTCCTAGTCATTTCTAGGTGTGATATGTTACATGAATAGCCAACTTAGGCCAAAAGCCTAAGTTGGGGGTGTGGTGAAAATGGAGAAAAGTCAAGAAGTTGTGAAAATTTTCCCTTGATGGATTTTGTTTAAAAAGATGGAATCCCTCCACATAAAAAAAAAAAGAAATGCAAAAAAAAGAAAAATATTGAAAAAAAAGAAGAAGGAATGTTGCAATAAAGTTTGTGCAATGGACAAAAAAAAAGGGGTATCCAAGGAATCATGCTTAAAAGAGCATAGGGTGGATTGTGAAAATCAAGAAGAATGAAACAGAAGGAGGATAATGTGAAATATAGGTCATGCTTCATGAAGTTATAAGTCACTAAGCCAAAATGATCATACATTTACCCTCTGCCCCATTACAAACCTTGAAAGACCTTTGTGATCTTGATTGAGCTTAATGTCGTGTTGATTGGAAAATACGGGCAAGGACTATTTATAGAGCTCTTTGTTGAACTGATTGATTTTGTGTTTTACTTGAGGACAAAACAAAAGTTTAAGTTGGGGGTGTTGATGAGTCGGGGAACTCACCCAAAAGTTTCTCCAGACAGTATTTCCACTCTCTAATCAAACTCCCCTAAAACTCTGTCCTTTGGGCTATTTATATTTTCCCAAAATTTATCCCAAAAATCCACTTCGCAACCAACTCGGTGACATTAGTCGAGCTCGTCAAACTAGCTCGGTAGATCTCTCTTTGCTCCTTAGCTCGCCCAGTGATTCTCTACGCTTCAGGTGTTTGAACCTCCGTTGGCGAACTCAATGAGTCAGCCTTTCACATTCGAATACCACCTTAATTGCTGTTCGAGCTTTAAATCTTTGCTTTGCACACTGTAACTTTGGGCAATGATTGTCAAGTCCGTCGTTCTCACTAGGTGCATCGTCTTTTCTATTGGATCTCACCGACTTTCCTTGGTAGCAACAAGTTTCTTGCACTGTTATATTGGGCAAGTTCAACCTCAATCGGTGGTCCAACCTTCATGTTAGGTAATTAATAATGTTTATTTCGCACTTTGTTTTGCATTTTTGGCCATTCTTTCAAGCTTTGGTCCATGTCTTGTCCAATTGCCTTCATAGCTGCAAATCATCAATATTTGATTAGAAAAGGACAAAGTTAGGCATTGAGGACACCTATGATTGAGCTAAAAGGACATTAAATGAGTGAAAATCTATCACTCATCAATCAACTATATAAGTAAAACTTCAAAGTGCAATTTCTCCTTCATCCTAGCTCAATTTTGGGTGATTCAAAGTATGTGCATTCGAAATTGTCAGAGCTACATTGGTGCATAAGCATTAAGTGTTGCAGAATCTCTGTTTGAGGTAAAATCATGTGTTTATAGACTGCTTAAGCTTAGCTGATTGCACTTAAATATGAATTTTATTGCATGTGTTGTTTTCGCTGTTTAGAGCCCCCGAATTGCGTTCAAATTAGGAACACAAGTTTGGGGTTGTTAAGGACCTTTTGAAGGAATCATTTTTAGAAATTTGGCGCAGATCCCACGATTCCTATTTTTACTCTAAAATTGGTTTGTCTCCATTTTATCATAGTGTCTAAGCAATTGTAGTAACTTTGTGATTCTATTTTTGATAATGTGGCGGCGTTCTGAGGCCGTACTAAATGGAAAAGCTTTGGAAACATAATTTAGAGTGCACATGATCAGCCCAATGGTAGGCTACGATATTCTTTCCCTTAAATTAGCTTTAATATAGAAATTTATGTTGATTCAGTGAATTGGGGATGGGTACCTAGTTTATCATATTACCTTCCATGGGAATCATGCTTTAGGCATATTTTTAGGATTTGTTTTAGACTTGTAGCATGCTAGTGTGATTCTTGATCATCCTTACCTTATGGTTAGTTTGGTATATGTTGTTACTATATGTTTGAGAATGTTCGGTTATAGTCTAGTCTTAGACTAGTGCTTGTAATAGACATGTGATAGTTGGAGCCTTTTTAGGCCTTATTTCTATTCCGATGTTGATAAGGATGGTTTATCTCCTTGTAGACTTATGTAGTACACTTTGGTCTTATAGAAGGAACCTTAGTTGAGGCATTGAATCAGCTTTGATGAAATTCTATCCACTGTAGCTCCCTCTTTCGTTGGCCCAGTTTGTTACATTTGGGATTTCAGACCTCGCTTGGCGACTAGGGAATGGAGTGGGTTTGAGCTTCGAGTATTGTACTGATTACTTGGGAGTGGGTGTCGTTCCATGGTTAATCTTGGATGATGGATGACATGAGATATTTCATTAACCCTTTCTAGTCATAGATTAAAGGTTCGACCATGCTGCCTATTATCCTCTGTGGAGTTGATTACTATTTTTCGTATATTAAAGGTCTAGTCTTATCCTCTGCAGTGTCAACATACTTTGGTTACGACATGATGCCCTTGGTAGATTCATCTGCGGTTAGAGGTCCAGGCTATGTGCTCTTTAGCTGGGCAACTCTTATTTGTTATTTGAAGGTTATTCGCGGTTAAAGGTCTGGTCTATGCCTTCTCTGGATTTGGACTTGCTGCATCTTATTCCTAGTAGATTTAGCTATTATGTGTACTTATCAAGCTTATGGGGTCCGTTCGGGTTTTTACTTAAACTTGTTCCCGAGTATACGTTATGGACATATGGGGTCTTGTTAGGTTTAGTTTAGCTGTACTTAGTTCTTTATATTTTGGTACGCTTGTTTGCTTTTCTTTTAATCCCCCTTTGACCTATGTTTGTTTCTAAATTCAAACTTTACATATAGTTTTTACCTTTCCTTCTCAATTGACCTATAATGCCTACTGAGTACTTGTTGTTTTGGTACTCATGTTATACTCTGCATCTATTTTGTGATGCAGGTCTGAGCACCATCTCTAAGCTTGATCATTCAAGTCTGTTACAGCTTATGATCAGAGGTGAGAGTTAGCACTTGGTGTCCTAGACTTACTGTAACACCCCATATCCGAAAATGGACTAGATTGCAGATTTCTGGTGTTGCAAGTGGCATTCACGGGCACTATCCATGGACTGTAGGAGGACCCACGGTCTGTCCTGCAGGTCCGTGGTTCGTGTCAGCAAACTCCCCCAGAACACAGCCAGAAATTCGGCCAAGTGTTGACCCACGGCCGGACCTACGGCCCGTAGGTCAGGTCAAGCACCGTAGTTCATGTCCATTGATCAATTCCCTTATAGCCCAGCTTCAATACCGATTGACGGGTGACTAGCACGGACCGTCATTCGATGCATGGACCGTCATTCGATGCATGGTCCGTATGTCTGACCGTAGTTGAGAGTAGCAGTCAGTTAGATGAAAATTGTGATTGGGTCAACTTCAAATAGTCATAACTCTTAGCACAAAAGGAATTGTGTGTACCATGACCTATAATTTGATAGACAATTGAACCCTCTTTCCGATGCCATCAAGTTTGCTAAAATCCGACCTACGAGTAAAAAAGTTACGCTCATTTTAGTGAATCCCTGTCAGGCAGACTTGACCGACAATCTCAACCTACGGACCGTAGATGGAATGACGGCCCGTCAGTCCCGTCCGTCCGTCACTCTGACAACAGTTAATTCAGGGGTCTTTTAGTCTTTTCCTATTTCGTTTAATCCCTAAGATATGTCTTTTAGACCCTAAATCATGAGGTTTTAGTAAGTTTAAGCCTAGAAACATAACTAGAACTTACCTAAGTCAAATCATTAATCAAAACATAGAAAATTAGAAGAAAGAGAAGAGAAGTCAAGAACCCAAGTTCAAGAACGCAACAAGTTTTCTTCAGTTCCAGCCCAGAAATCAAAGGATTTCTCCATGGAATTTGTCACCAGGTATGTGGGATTTCACTAGTGGGTTCCTTTCGCCCATTAGGTCCCTAGAATTCAGTCAGATTCTTGATTCCATGATTATGAACAAACATAAGGTTTCTAGAATTTCAACAGATCATCATGAATTAGTTATTTAAGTGTTCCCAATCAGATTATCATGTTATTACTTCGTTTCTTGCATGAATTTCAGAACCCTAACTATGTGTTTCTTTAGTTCTTCAATTACACATTCTATGTCAGATATTTCAGTTATTCAGTTATACATGCCTCATTTATTAATGCATCATTATCAGATTAATTGTTGCATTCTCAATTTGCATGTTCAGTCTTGAGCTATCCAGTATTTACAGAAATTCAGTAAAAACCAGTTAACCACTTAATTCATAGGGAGTAGCATAAAACCAAGTTGGACTAGGGTTCATCGTACCCATATATTCCCAGAACTACGAGCCACGTAGGTGTAAGTCCCCTCTATGTGAAACATCAGTTTAGTGATCACGCCAGCATGCCTCTATACCTCTGGCAGGGTATATTGGGTCCTCTCGATGGGGCGTATACATCGGACTCCACATTTAGCTCATGTGGTTTTTTGTTGGTTATTAGTAGCTCCCACAGTTCAGTCAGATTCTATTGCATAGACCATGTATCAGTATATTCAGTCTCAGCATATTATAAATTGGTCATTGCATTCAGTTAGCTCAGTATTCAGTATCTATATCATGTCCAGATTATTTCATTGCTTTATTGCTTTGTTTAGTTATATGTTATTTCAGCTTAATTCTATCCCGCATGCTCAGTACCTTTCAAGTACTGGCGCATACATGAGCTACATCTTCTCGTGATGTAGGTTCAGGTTCTCAGCATCCAGATAACGCATAGGTCGGTTCCCGCTCTTCAGTTCAACAACATCAGTGGTGAGTCCTCATTCTTCGAGGACTAGTGACATGTTTATCTTTATCGCTTTAAGTCTTTAGTTTCAGTTTTGCTAGACCTAGTTGTGGCATGTCCCAACATTTCTAGTCAGTTTAGAGGCTTACTTTAGACATAGTTAGATTCAACTTAGTATTGAGTTAATATCTTCTTTGTATTAAACTCATCATTTATCATTTATCTTAGTTATAGTATATGGGTATTCCCCATCTTTTCATTTTTTTTCTGATTATAGCTGCCGCATAATTTCTATTATTCAGATTATATTTAGTATGCTCTTGATCATGCCAGCCGGGTTAGCTTGGCATCACTTGTAGTCGTACGTCCCGTGTTCGCTTCTCGGGTGTAGCTCGGGCCGTGACAAATTTGGTATCAGAGCATTAGGTTTAAGTGTCCTAGGATGTCTGAAAAGCAGCACTAGGTAGAGTCCTTTTCATGGATGTGTAGTGCACACCACATCTAATGAGGGGGAGGCTACAAAGTATTTTAGGAAATCTTCATTTTCTTGTTACTCTTATCGTGCGTAAGGTATGATATTAATTCCATTCTAACTCGACGTTCTACATTTCAGTGATCATGCCTCCTCGTAGAGCTTACGCCAGGATTACGAATGCCAGGAATGTTAACGCAATTCCTCTAGTCCCAGACCATGAGGTTAAGAATGAAAAGTTTCAGAATGCTATCCAACTTTTGGCTCAGATATGACCAACAAGAACAATCAGCATGTTTCAGTTCCTACTAATAGAAATAATGGATCAGTGGCAACTAGAGTTTGAGATTTTGTTAGGATGAATCTACCTGAATTTTTAGGGTCGCAAGTTGGTGAGGACCTATAGGACTTCATTGATGAGGTTAAGAAAATCTTTGGGGGTGATGTAAGTGACTGGTAATGGTAGGGTTGAGTTGGCATCCTACCAGCTTAAAGATGTGGCTCACATATGGTACACTCAGTGGAAAGATTCAGGGACTACTTTATCTTTTGTGACTCCCTATATATTAGTAATCTTAGGTGTCAGTCCAGAAACTCTCTCAGAACCCTTCTCAGTCTCTACTCCAGTCGGTGACCTAGTAATAGATAGACGGGTATACAGAAATTGCCCTGTCACAGTCTCTCAGAAAGTCACCTCAGCAGATCTTGTAGAGTTAGAAATGGTAGACTTCGATATCATTCTAGGAATGGATTGGTTACATTCCTGTTATGCCTCAATCGATTGTAGAACTAGAATTGTTCGTTTTCAGTTTCCAGATGAACCAATCTTAGAATGGAAGGGTAGTAGCTTAGCGCCTATGGGTCGATTCATTTCTTACCTAAAGGCTATAAATATGATCTCTAAGGGTTATCTCTATCATCTAGTTCGGGTTAAGGATTCTAGTTTCGAATCCCCAACTCTTGAGTCAGTCCCTGAAGTCAATGAGTTTCCAAAAGTGTTTCCAAATGATCTTCCCGGAGTTCCTCCCGAAAGGGAAATCGACTTTGGAATTGATCTCCTTATAGATACCCAGCCTATCTCTATTCGTCCTTACAGAATGACTCCAGCTAAGCTTAAGGAATTGAAAGAGCAATTGAAAGACCTTCTAGATAAAGGCTTCATCAGACCTAGTATTTCACATTCGGGTGCACCAGTATTGTTCGTGAAGAAGAAAGATGGTTCTCTCAGAATGTGCATTGACTATAGGCAGTTGAACAAGGTCACAATCAAGAATAAGTATCCTATCCCCAGGATTGATGACTTGTTCGACCAACTTCAGGGTGCTAGTCATTTCTCAAAGATAGACCTCAAATCAGGTTATCATCAGCTTAGAGTCAGAGATAGTGACATTCCGAAGACAGCCTTCAGAACTCGGTATGGTCATTACGAATTTGTAGTTATGTCATTTGGACTAACCAATGCTCCTGCAGCTTTCATGGATTTGATGAACAGAGTGTTCAAGCAGTACTTAGACTTGTTCGATATCGTCTTTATTGATGATATCCTCATTTACTCTAGGAATGAGGAAGAACATGCGAGTCATTTGAGAGTTGTTCTGCAAACTCTCAAAGATCGCCAGTTATTTGCAAAATTTAACAAGTGTGAGTTTTGGTTACAATCTGTTGCTTTCCTTGGGCATATTGTGTCTACGGAAGGAATTCTAGTAGATTCCCAGAAGATAGAAGCAGTGAAACAATGGCCCAGACCTATCTCTGCTACAGATATCAGAAGTTTCTTAGGTCTAGTGGGCTATTAGAGATGGTTCGTGAAAGGATTTTCATCCATAGCCTTACCATTGACTAGGTTGACTCAGAAAAAGGTTAAGTTCCAGTGGTCAGATGATTTTGAGAAAAGCTTCGCATAATTGAAATTTAGGTTGACTACAACTCATGTCTTGACACTACCATAGGGTTCAGATGGTTATGTGATCTATTGTGATGCATCCAGGGTCGGCCTAGGTTGTGTGTTAATGCAGCGAGGTAAGGTTATAGCTTATGCTTCTAGACAACTTAAGGTACATGAGAAGAATTATCCGACTCATGACCTCGAGCTTGCAGCAGTGGTGTTTGCACTCAAGATTTAGAGGCACTACTTGTATGGCATTCAAGTAGATGTGTTCACAGACCATAAGTGACTCCAATATGTATTCACCCAGAAAGAGTTGAATCTTTGCCAGAGAAGGTGGCTCGAATTCCTCAAAGATTATCATATAATCGTGCATTACCATCCGGGTAAGTCGAATGTAGTAGCAGATTATCCATGGGTAGTGTAGCACATGTTCAGGAAGAAAAAAAAGAGCTAGCAAAGGATGTTCACAGACTTGCTAGCCTAGGAGTTCGTCTTATGAGCATATTAGATAGTGGTGTAACGGTTCAAAATGGGGCAGAATCTTCTCTGGTAGTAGAGGTTAAGGAAAAGAAAGATAGTGATCCAATCATGCTTGAGCTTAAGGGTGCAGTCCACAATCAGAAAGTGGAGGTTTTCTACCAAGGGGGAGATGGTGTACTTCGCTATCAAGGTAGATTTTGTGTTCCTGATGTGGGTGAATTGAGACAACAATTCTCGCAGAAGCCCATAATTCCAGATATTCTATTCATCCAGGCGCCACTAAGATGTACCGCGATCTGCGGGAAGTCTATTGGTGGAAAGGTATGAAAAGAGATATAGCAAATTTTCTGGCTGAGTGCCCCAATTGCCAACAAGTCAAGGTAGAACATCAAAAACCAGGAGGTATTACTCAAGAGATTGAAATTCCTACTTGGAACTGGGAAGTGATCAACATGGACTTCCTCACAGGTTTACCTCGTATTCGCAGACAGGGTTACTAAGTCTTCTCACTTTTTGGCGGTCAAGACTACAGATTCGGCGGAGGATTACGCCAAGCGTTACATTAATGAGATTGTGAAGTTGCATGGGGTTCCTTTGTCTATGATCTCAGATAGAGATCCTCAGTTTACCTCTCATTTCTGGAAGTCATTTCAAAAAGGTCTTGCTACTCAGGTTAATCTTAGCATAGCATTTCATCCACAGACTGATGATCAGGCAGAGCGTACCATTCAGACCTTACAGGACATGTTGAGAGCTTGTGTGATCGACTTCAAAGGTAGTTGGGATGATCACCTTCCTTTTATTGAGTTCGCCTACCACAATAGTTACCATTCCAGCATTCAGATGGCCCATTATGAGGCATTGTATGGGCGTAGATGTAGATCTCCAGTTGGTTGGTTTGAAGTAGGTGAAGCAGCCTTGATAGGACTAGATTCAGTCCTTGATGCTATAGAGAAAGTGCAACTCATTAGAGATAGACTTAAGACTGCCTAGAGTCGCCAGAAGTTTTATGCAGATGTGAGAAGAAGGGAACTAGTGTTCCAAGTTGATGATTGGGTTTTCCTGAAAGTGTCACCTATGAAAGGGGTGATGAAATTTGGCAAGAAAGGGAAGCTCAGTCCCAGATATGTAGGCCCTTACCGGATCTTGATAAAGTGGCTTATGAGTTAGAGTTGCCAGCAGACTTAGCAGCAGTGCATTCAGTCTTTCACATTTCTTTTTTGAAGAAGTGTGTGGGTGATCCAGCATCCATAGTGCCATTAGAGAGTGTGGCCGTGAAAGATAGCCTTTCTTGTAAGGATATACCAGTTGAGATTCTCGATCGTCAGGTTAGAAGGTTGAGAAATAAAGAAGTCGCTTTAGTCAAGGTTTTGTAGAGGAGTCAATCCGTAGAGGGAGCTACTTGGGAAGCAGAAGATGCCATAAAGTCCAAGTATCCTTACCTCTTTCCTTTCGATTCCATTCCAGCTTGAGGTAATAGTTCCTCTTCAGTTTTTAAGTTATTCATGCCTAAATTCAGTCATAGAATCATGTTCCTTCAGTTTGTACTTGCATTTTCAGCGTATTTGCATGTCCTTGGAACTCGGTTCAGTCAGAGATTCGGTTTTCAGTGTTTAGTGGTAGGGATTGCAGATAATGTAACACCCCGTATCCAAAAATAGACCAGATTACACATGCTAGGTCAAATATTTCAGTTATACATGCCTCAGTTATTAATGTATCATTATCAGATTAATTATAGCATTCTCAGTTTGCATGTTCAGTCTTGATCTATCCAGTATTTACAGAAAATTCAGTCATAACCAGTTAACCACTTAATTCATTAGGAGTAGCATAATACCGAGTTGGACTAGGGTTCAACGTACCCATATAATCCCAGAACTACGAGCCACGTAGGTGTAAATCCCCTCTGTGGGCAACATCAGCTTAGTGATCACGCCAGCATGCCTCTATACCTCTGTCAGGGTATATTGGATCCTGTCGATGGGGCATATACATCGGACTCCACATTTAGCTAATGTGGTTTATGTCGTTTATTAGTAGCTCCCACAGTTCAGTCAGACTCTATTGCATTGACCATGTATAAGTATCTTCAGTCTCAGCATGTTACAAATTGGTCATTGCATTCAGTTAGCTCATTATTCAGTATCTATATCATGTCCAGATTATTTCATTGCTTTATTGCTTTGTTCAGTTATATGTTATTTCAGCTTTATTCTATCCTGCATGCTCAGTACCTTTCAAGTACTAACGTATACGTGCGCTACATCTTCTCGTGATGTAGGTTCAGGTTCTCAGCATCCAGATCACGCTTAGGTCGGTTCCCGATCTTCAGTTCGGCAACATCAGTGGTGAGTCCTCATTCTTCGAGGACTAGTGACATGTTTATCCTTCTCGCTTTCAGTCTTTAGTGTCAATTTTGCTAGACCTAGTTGGGGCATGTCCCAACTTTTCTAGTTAGTTTAGAGACTTATTTCAGACATAGTTAGATTCAGCTTAGTATTGAGTCAATATCTTCTTTGTATTAAACTCATCAGTTATCATTTATCTCAGTTATAGTATATGGGTATTCCCCATCTTTTCATTTTATTTATGATTATAGCTTCCGCACAGTTTCTATTATTTAGATTATATTTAATATGCTCATGATCATGCCAGCAGGGTTAGCTTGGGATCACTTGTGGTCGTAGGTCCCGTGTCCGCGTCTCGGGGTAGCTCGGGGCGTGATACTTACTGTCTCCTTTAGTAATTTGTATAGCTAGTATTTTGAATTTTGACACCAACTTTGTATTTAGGTCCGCTTTTGGGACTTGTACTCTTTTGTTTTAGACAACTTTGTACTTGTGACTACTAGGTTGTGGGAGATTTCTATTGTATATATCTTTTGGTTTGCTTCCTCTATTGTGTTATATATGTTTGTAAGTTACTACTGATGTATTATTTCTACCCACACATCCATTAGTTATTGTTCTGGGTTATGAGTTGGCTTACCTATTGGTGGGTTATAGTAGGTTCTATCATGACTCGAGAAATCGGATTATGACAATATGTTTGTCTCTTTTCTCATTGTTAGTTTTTCATTGTCATATGATATGTAGAAAATGTATAGGAGGTCATATTTTATATTTATTTTGATTATTTTACCATGAGTGATAACCGATAAGAATGAATTTACTCCATTGTTGACCATTTCTCCTTACAAGATTAGCTTTTTCATTTTGAAATTATTTGTCACTCATATCGAAGAAAAAGAGACACTTAGCACTTATAGCCATTGTTAAGACTTGAACATTTGTTCATATAATGGATCATTTAACTTCATTGATTACATCTTTAATTACTTTACCATAATCCAATTATAAGTGATACCATGAGAGGTAATGTGAAATAAAATTTAGTACACTATTATATTGTCTTTTGTGATATGAATTAGCTATAAATTTAGCAAGAGAAAGAATATTCTTTTCATTCTCAGTTCATTCCAAAACAAGTAAAGGTTCTTCTTGCTTTCTTTTTTTCTTTCTATATTTTCTTTCTTTTACGACTCCAATATTAATAAAGATCCAGAATGCTTTCTGAAGAAAACTGAATGGAGAGAAGATTGTAATTTTTTAATTCAAAAATTGTATATCCTAATCAAAGAGCTCTGAGATTCATGGAGTAACCTAATAGACGTCACCTTCTACTCCTCAGTCATCGGTAATGGCCGGCATGGCCACTAGTCAGCAGCTTCGTAAGGCTGACCAAGTCACTTTCTTTAGTCTTCATCTTCTCCCCCCCCCCCCCCTCTACACCAAAAGCTATCAATATTGCAAACCCTTTTATTTCTCAAGAACCCTATTAGCCTATTATCCATAATTATATGCCTATTGTAGAACATTATTATTTCATTGATGATCTAAGAACTGATTATTTGTAGAAATATAATCATTTAAGGTCCATTATTTAGCTCAATAATTAGTGTCCTCAATGCCTAATATTTTCCTATTTTGATTAAATGTTGATGATTTGCAGCTATGAAGGAAATTGGACAAGGCAAGGATTGATATTTGAAAGAATGTCCAAACAGGCAAAAAGAAGTGCAAACCATACATTGTGGATCGCCTAATAAGAAGGGCAGATCGCCAATTGAGCATGACCTCACCTAAAATGGTAGTGCATAGCATTTGTGTCTATCAAGTCAAGTCGGTGAACTATAGTAGAGAAGGCAATGCGCCGAATGAGAACAATGGTCTTGATGTACATCTCCCATAAAGACATTGTGAAAAATAAAGATTTAATACCAAAAGGCGAACCAAGGTGGTATTCAACGATTCACCGAACGTGATAGGCTGGCTCAATCCAATTCACCAACTGAGGTTCAAACACCTGAATCCTAGAGCATCATAAGGTGCTGAGGAAGGAAGGGTAATTCACAGAGCAAGTTTGGTGAGCTTGACTAATGTGGCCAAGTCAGTCGCGTAAAGAATTTTGGGACAAATTTTGGGAAAGTATAAATAGCCCAAAGGAGAGAGATATACAATTTTAGATATAATTTTGGAGAAAGTTTTTTAGTATAGTTTAGAATAGAGTTTTGAGAGTCTAAGAACATTGTACCTTTGAAGAACACTTTTCTAGCTTTTGGGGTTTTACAACTTGCTGTTTGAAATTGATAAATTTAAGTTGAATCCAAAGTGGGTTTACTTGTAATTGCTTGATTTCAAGTTACCCATTTTTTTGTGATGGATGGCTAAAACCCAAGATCTAGGGGTGCAAATATAGGGTTGAGTGTTAATTTAATGTTGTAGTATTGTGCTATGCTCTGTTTCATTACTATTCATACATGAATTTTGTCTTATTAGAAAGGGTAAATTTATGGGTTAAGGTTGCAGACTTAATTCCTACTTTCGATCTCCTGTTGATGTTCGAAAGAGATTGATTGAAGTGGGTGATTAGTCTGATACTAGCAATTTAGGTTTGATGTGTGTAACCTTCTTGAAAATAGAGATTATGGGTGGGATTTATTTTTCCTTTTCTTGAAAGAGAGAATAGAGTAAGGTATTGGGTTGTTTAGATTAGCATTTAGATGAGACCTAAATGAGATTTTATGCATAGATGCTTTCAGATTGAAATATGATTAACGTCAATGAAGATGACTTAGCTTATTCATGAATGTTCATCACTATAGAGCAACAAAACTACCCCTATGTGACATTGATTTCCAATTCACGCACCCCTAGATTGCTTGTTAACTTTTGGTTTCTTTGATAATTTTGTTTAATTACTATAATTGACAACCAAAGCATTATATTAAATTGGTTGAATCATCCACCCAATTGTTCTTACTAGTGAAAATGAGTAAATTTAAAGTCTAAATTTCTTGATAGAAATTCTCCACGATATACCATTCTTCGTGGGATTTGATCCCGACTCTTTATTGGATTTTGCTGACTACGATCGCTCACTCTTTTGATTAGTTTTGAAGAGTGATTTGAGAGTTATCAAAAATGGCACCGCTGCTGGGGAGGAGTTGGCAAGGAGACTTATGAGGAGATGTTGCAGGATGAAAAGCATGGGATTGCGGAGTGGTTGACCGAGCTACAGGAGATCGATGAGGTCATCCTTCAGGGAACCTTGGAGAGATCTCTTTGTGAGACTTTCGAGGTTGGTTCTAGTGGTATCACTCCAGACCCCACCATACGTCCCACTACTAAGACGACCATTGATGCCCAGTTGAGCCTTTTTTGCCACCTTCAGTGATCCTATTGTCACGCATTGATGCCCCTCTTGAGGCTTCCCCACCTATGACTCTAGAAGAGAGTGCTCCACCGGCATAGCCTATCAGGGACCCTTTATGTCAGCCTCCCCGTACTTTTTTAATATTGCATTGAGGACACTACATTTTGTTTTTGGTGGAATAAGGGCCTTCTTGCCAATATTTCCCTTTTGATTGTATTTTGTTATTTTAAGTTTTGAATATTTGCAGTATTACTTTTCTTTAGATTAGAGTGCTCTTTTGGGTTAAAGTTTGTCTCTTTATTTTTTTTCGTTTTCTCTTGATGTTGCAACCCCCCATGAGTTTTAAATCGTGAAATGCTTGAATTTTTCATTGATAACGATTTGAGGATCGATTGGTGTCCAATATCAATGTCTTGAATAGTAGTCATGATGAGCATGGTGTAGAGTGTTGGTGTTGCAAGATTAATATCAACGTGGTTGCACTTTTGAGTGATCTCTTTGAATCTTTTATTGACTAGCTGTATTTTGATGTGAGCCTTGCACTGAACTTCGCACGTACACTTTTGATTTTTGAAGGATGTGCTAAATGAGTGCATTTGGAAGTGCCATGAGTGGTGAGGTCTTACATGAAAACATGCATGTGGGGTCATAGAATTTTCCTTGTTATCCAATTGCTTAAATCTTGGTGAATGTTAGACATGATCTTGGGCAACAATTCACAGAGGGAACCAAATTGTCCATAATCCTTTGTGACTACCTTGTGAAGGTGTGAATCCATTTTAGCACCATTTGAGCCTAATCTATTTGTTGGCAACCAAAAGGAAGCTGCTTGAACTAAATTGTCCTTACCTTCTCATTGAAAACTCTTTTTTGAAGAATTGTGATGTTTGAATAGCCAACTTAGGCCAAAAATCTAAGTTGGGGTGTGGAAAAAGAGGAGGAATGAAAGCCAAGTGAAGGGAAAATAAAGATGAAATAAAAGTCAACTTTGAAAGTTACAAAAAGAAGGAACCCCTCCTTATAAAAAAAAGGAAGTCATTGTGATAAAGATACTTTTGAAAAAAATGAAAATGAAAAAGAGAAGTGAATGAAATAAAGGAGATCTCAAATAAGTCAGTGGCAAGTCAAAGTTTTAGTTCTCAAATAAAAAAGAAGGAAAAGAACTTGATATGAGGTGATGATTATTGCAACAATGTTTTGAAAAAGTAAAGTGACCAATCCAAATTGACCATACCTTAACCCTCATCCCTATTACAAGCCTAAAAAATCTTTGATATCTTTCATGAACTAGGTTATGTGATGATTGGAAAATATAGGCTAACCTATGGGACAAAGCTTGCATGTGTTCTCCTTTGAGAGAGTGAGAGTTGCATTAGTTCCTTGTACCTTTGCCGATTTGCTTTGTGAGAGCATGGAATCGTTCTTGATGTGAGGGCACTTGAATGCATTTGTTGAAACAAGTTCTTGCATTAGACAAGAAGCTAAAGTGGGCTTGAGCTTGTGTTGAGACTAGCTAGTCATCATTTGTTTCTTTTTTATCATGATTTAGGATAACATGTTATGTAGAGTAGTCTTGCTATGGCGCTTTCATGTTAGCTCTCATTAAGTATTGTTGTAGACACCCTTATTGAGCTTTTTGTGTTCTTGATATACTTGAGGACAAACAAAATTTTAAGTTGGGGGTGTTGATGAGTGGTAGATTTGCACTCATTTAAGGTCCATTTAGCTCAAAATTAGTGTCCTCAATGCCTAATATTGTCCTATTCTGATACAATATTGATGATTTGCAACTGTGAAGGAAATTGGACAAGGCAAAGATTGTTGTTTGAAAGAATGACCAAAATGCAAAAAGAAGTGCAAGCCATACATTGTGGATTGCCTAACATGAAGGACAAATCGCCAATTAAGCATGACCTCGCCCAAAATAACAGTGCATATCACTTTTCTATCAAGTTAGGTCGGCGTACTATAGTAGAGACGGAGATGCTCTAAATGAGAACAATGATCTTGATGAATATCGCCCAAAGAAACAATGTGAAAAGCAAAGAATTAATGCTCGAAAGGCGAACCAAGGTGGTATTCGGCAATTCACCAAACGTGAAAGGCTGAATCAATCTAGTTCGCTAACTGAGGTTCAAATACCAGAAGTTTAGAGCAACATAAGGCAAGCTAAGGAAAGAAAGGTGATTTACCGAGCAAGTCCGGCGAGCCTGACTAATGTCGCCGAGTTAGTCACGTAATGGATTTTGGCCCAAATTTTGGAAAAGCATAAATAGCCCTAAGAAGAGAGAAAAGATATACAATTTTAGAGACAATTTTTTAATACAATTTAGATAGAGGTTTGGGAGTTTTAGAACACTTTACCTTTGAAGAATACTTTCTAGCTTTTGGGGTTTTAAAACTTGGTGTTTGAAATGGATAAATTGAAGTTGAATCTAAAGTGGGTTTACTTCTAATTCCTTGATTTCAAGTTACATATGGTTGCTTTTATGGAAGGTATAAGTTCTTTACTTTTTGTGATGGGTGGCTAAAACTTCAAGATTTAAGGGTGAAAATATGGGGTTGGGTGTTAATTTAATGTAGTGGATATTGTGCTATGCTCTATTTTGTTGATTTTCATACATGAATTTGGTTTAATTAGCATAGGACGAATTTATAATTTAAGGTTGCAAACTTAATTCCTATTTCCAATCTCCGATTGATGCTCAAAAGAGATTGATTGAAGTGGGTAGTTAGTCCAATACTAGCAATTTAGGTTTGATATCTATAATTTGCTTGAAAATAAAGATTATGGGTCGAATCTATTTGCCCTGTTCTTGAAAGAGAGAATATAGTAAGCGATTGGGTTGTTTAGATTGACATTTAGATGATAGCGAAAGGAGATTCTATGCATAGATACTTTGAGATCGAAAGATGATTAGCGTCAAAATAGATGACTTAGAATATTGATGAATGTTCATCACTATAGAGCAACACAACTACCCCTGTGTTATATTGATTTCCAATCCCTGCACCCCTAGATTAATTGTTAACTCTTGATTTCTTTGATATTTTAGCTTAAATGAGATCATTTACAATTAAAACTTTATAATAAATTGGTGGAAACATCCACCCAATTGTTCTTACTAGTGCAAATGAGCAAATTTAAAGTCTAAATTTCTTGATAGGAATCTTCCACGATATACCATTCTCTGTGGGATTCGACCTCAATTCTTCGTTGGATATTTACCGACTACGATCGCTCACTCTTTTGATTAGTTTTGAAGAGTGATTTGAGTGTTAGCAAGAACAAAAAGACAATTATGCAAGCATGTTGAAGCAACCTATAAGGCTATAACTAATATGCAAATCCTAAATCAAGTGGTTGATTTAATTCCTGTAAAGAAGGTTGAGTATGTCAATGGTATCCCAATAAGTATGTGGACTGAAGAGGTGGCTACTAGAATGAATATCTTTGAGAACCTCCAATATGCAGTAATTGGGAAATTCTCGTATGGCTGGCCAAGCTTGGACGAACTGAGAGAACATATCCCTAAACAATGCAAGATTAAATGAGATTGAAAAATTGGTTTACTAAGGAATCGATATATTCTAATGAGATTCAATCTAGCGTAAGACTTTGTGAACATTATGTCCAAGAACATCTACTATATTGCTGATAAAGAAGAATATTCCTACCCAATGTGCCCCCTAATCTATGATGCAAAGTTAAAGGTTGATTCAGAGCAACTCAAGTCATTGCGTGGATATATTTTCCGGAACATAATCCTACTTACTTTGTTAAAGAAACCCTGCTTTCACTTGCTAACACTTGGATTTGGTTACTTTAAACAAAACGAGACCTAGTTGTGCCAGGGTTAAAGTGCAGGTGGATCTTATATCTATTTTTCCTAAGTTTGTGGAGATGGAAATTGTGAATACTACTACTAAGGAATCCAGAGTTGAATTGGTGAAAATCAAGTATGATTTTTTACCAAATTAGAGTCAAAAGTGTAAACTTCAAGGGCATAATGAAATCGAATGTCGAGTTGTTCATCCCGATTTAATGAAAGAATCTAAAGGTAAGGATGACCATAGAGAAAGTATCCAAGAGAATTTTGAGATGGTAGATGTTACAAATGTTCAAAAGGATAAAAGAGGGTATCAGAAAAAAACAATGAAAGCCAACACGTAGAAGGTTTTCTATTCAGGCAGGCAAGTCCATTAGTGAGAAGACCTGCACACCATAGAAAGGGGTGGGTACAAGTAACTACTTTGGTTTATTAATATAGAGGAACATGCATCAGAGGTCTTACCATCATCAGGTAATAACACAGTTGTACATCAAATATAAGTACAAATGTAGACAAAGAGCAATGTAGTTGGCTGCTAAGAGATGCGAATATAAAGAAAATGACTCCTCTTCTACTAAATAATATATGGATATCAAATCTTTCCCCGAGCAGCAAAGAAAGAACCTGCTTTAGCCTTGATCCAGTCAAGTGTACCTGAAAAACAAAGTGAAAACATCAATCCAGCTAACAATATCCGGAACATGGAAGAAGTTCAGCACATAATAGATGAAGGTCTCACAGTCAAGCCAGACAAGGAGGAGAATAACAGTGTAGTAAGTAATGATGAGCTAAGATTGGAAGATGTTGGAAGTGTATCTGGTATAAATGCTTCAAGTAACAAAACTCCTACAAATCTTAGTGAGGTGCATAATGATTGTATCATATCCCCAGAGCTTATTGAAGAGCACAAATCTCATAATCCCTTTGTAGTTTTAGAGGTGCCTTCAGTGCAGTGCAGTCAGATGAAACTCTAGTTAATTTGAGAGCCATAAAATCTTCTAATGAAGCACGTCATGACATTCTCACTCACAATGTGGGAAACATGATAGAACGGCCAGTAGAATGTGTGAAAATTACTACTAAATTGATTGAAAAGATGATTTTTAGAGATGCAAAGATTTCCCCCTAGGGCAGTCGAAGCAATAAAATCAGCGAGTAAAGGGAAAAAAGAGGAAGCGGAGAAATCTCTCAACTTAATAGAATGTAGTATCTCAATTAGGAGTGTTCACGGGTTGGTTTGGATCGGTTATTTGTCAAAATCAAAACCAAACCAACTTAATCGGTTTTAAAATTATCAAAACCAAACCAAACCAAATATAATATACATTTATCGGTTTGGTTGTTTTCGGTTTTGGTTTGGTTTGGTTCGG